>JAODGE020022980.1:0-15806 GCA_027574965.2 Ecitophya simulans
CACACACGCACACACGCACACACACAAGTATATATATATATATATATATATATATATATATATATATATATATGTGTACGCAGCTGTTGAAGATACGATGATTCATATTGGCCAGTACCGAACAGCGTTGCCCACGCATCCGAGCAACGTTCTGACTCCAGAGAAGATAGGTAACACAGAGACCACGGTACTTCTAATCAACACGCGCAGCAACGAGTCCGCTCTAGTAAACGGCGGTGACCAGCAGAACGTCGATCCACAGACCTTTTTCCTCGACATGCTGAAGAAGAATGACGACCTTCACAAGGAGGGCGTGCCATCCTTTGAGGTGGTGCAACTGGAGGAGCTCAAGCTCTCAGCGGACCAGACCCCGGACGACTGGATGTGCCTAGCGGATCTCATATACCGTAACTATCACAAGTATTGTGGGTTTGTAGTGCAGAATGGAACCGACAACATGGTCACGACTGCCACCGCACTGAGTTTCATGCTGCAGAACTTGGGCAAGCCTGTCGTCTTCACGGGGTCGCTCATCCCTGGCGATTATATCTACACTGACATGAAGCGCAATCTCATTCTTGCCCTGTCATGCGCGCGATGCGGGCAGCTCTGTGAGGTGTGTATCCTCTTTGACGAGAAACTCTTCCGCGCAAATCGCACTATCAAAGTGAGTCGTGAGACACTGAAGCCGTTCGACTCCCCGCATTTCCCTCCACTGGCCTCCATCCAGGGAGGTGGGATGGCACTCCACCGGTCGTTGTTGCAACCACACCCGCATGGGAAGCTTCGCGTGATGCCTTGTATGTACGCGAAGATTCTTGTGCTGCAGTTAGGTCCGGGCGTGAGCAAAGAGGCGATGATGTGCGCAGTCACGCACACACAAGCGAGGGGTGTGGTCTTACTGTGCTTTGGCAGTGGTAACGGCCCCTCTCGGCTCAACTACATGAAGGACATTCTCACCCGCGCCAAGGAGCGTGATATCGTCGTGGTCATCTGCAGTCAGAACCGATATGGATTTGTAGAGTTGGGCGAGTACGAGGCGGGTCGGCAACTGCTGGAGGCTGGCGCCATCAGCGCTGGTGACATGACCCATGAAGCGACCATTCTGAAGCTGAAGTATCTCTTCGGGCTGAACAAGAGCTCCCAGGAAGTGCGCAAGTACCTCTCACTCAACCTACGCGGCGAGCGAACTTTGCCATCATCGAAGCTCTAGCTGCGTGATTAAAAAAAAATAATCGTGGCCATGACCAGCAACTCCCTCTCGCTTTACGACTCACCTACGTCGCGACATCTTTTCCCCCTCTTTTTTCTCTTTTCGTTTGGAACTGAGACGAGACCACGCACGAGACTTATCAATATTCCCACTTGCAGCCTCAATAAAGAAAAAGGCACCATTTCCTCTCTCAGTCAGTTGCTTTCACTGGGCATGGTAGCACGCGCTCCACACGTATCGTAGCCACAACAACCGAAAACGAAAGAGAGAGGAAGACATGCTATATCACTGAAGTGTTATGCTCATTGGTTTGTCTCGCACCCTCTCGACACAGCGCCCACATCTGCATTCCTGTTACTCCCGATTCATGATCCACATCAATGCTCATATCCCTTACTTTTATTTATGTATTTGCTGCCGTTTCACTTGTGTTTACGGTCACTATAGCGAGTGCTCTATCGACACCAAATAAGGTGGCGATACTAAACCATAAATAAATAGTGAAATCCGAAAGGAGGTCAGTATCGGAGAGGGAGAGAAAAAAAAGGAGGCAGCAGCCCGTGCTTGCTTTTCCTTTATCGCTATTCGCGTTGCCGTGATTGTTCCCGCTTTTACCTGCCTTTATTATTATTATTATTATTAATTTTTGCTGAGTACTACACACATATATATACGTACAGTGTGCGCGCACTCATTTGTTTTTGTTCTTCACAGTCCAAATCGACCGTAGGGTTTCTTTTTTATTTTTGTTTTTGTAGGAGGCACCTCAGCGCATTTAGTAGAGGAAGAATGGGTTCCAGCGGATCAAAGTCGAATCTTCCACAGCCAACGGATGCGCTGGTGGCTGACCAGAGGCCAGAGGGCGACAAACCCACAGACGACTACAACAAATACAAGGATTTCCGCGACGAACTTTTGGCCTTCTCACTAGGTGAGAGCGCGTTTGACTTTGCGGAGCAGCTCTTTGAGAAGCAGCCCGATTCCCCAGAGGTGATGGCGCTGCTGGCCGAGACCACCGTGCTCTACGATGAGACCAAGAACAAGGTGTCGCGCGAGCACTGGTGCGACCGCCTTGATCTTCTCCAGCGTGGGGTGGACGTGAGCCGCAAGTGCATAAAGGAGAACCCTGAGTATGGACCATGCTACCGCACGTACGTCATGTGCGCCACCCGCGAGTCGGAGGCACTATACTACATAAAGAGTTTCATTGGCCTTGGTCTCATTGAGAACTACAATGCCATTATGACCCGCGGCAAGCAAGGGATGGAGCTTTTACCAAGTGATGCGGAGATCCCAAACACGTTGGGTGCTCTAAACGCGCGCTGTGCTTACAAGTGGTACGAACCGACGCGCTGGTACTCGAGGTGGTATGGCCTGCCGAACCACACTGAGATGATCAGGAGAAGCGTTGCGTTCCACAAGAGGGCTGTGGAGAATGACCCCAACAACCTCGAGTACGCATGTCGCCTCGCGCAGGCGTACTTCCAGCTCGGCGACTACCCTAACGCACGGAGATGGTATGTAAAAGTGCGCGACGAGATGCCACCCCAACGGTTGTCGGATAGTAAGTGGCAGGGCCTCGCCCACACACAGCTGTCCACGTCCTTCCAGAAGAGCAAGTGGAACGTGCCGTTTGCCTGAGCGAAGCACAGCACCCTGCGTGAGTGCGAATGCGACAACCATATTTCAGTGGACTCTGTGTCATTGCCGGGCGGCTCGAGAATATCAGTTTGCTGGTCAAAAAATAAAAATGGAGGTGATCAAATGTTGAGTGTGGTTGCTATCGTTGTTGGTGTTGCTGTTGGTCGTGTTGTCACTGTTTGTACTAATTTGCTGCGGGCGCTTTGTCCAAGTTACACATACACACACACACACAGGTACACATGGATTCGAGAGTGGGAGCGGGGAGACTTTGCTAGTTTCTCTCAGACGTGATGTGCTCTTTTTACCTGCCATTGTAGCTACTCTATTGCTCCATTTTTTTTTCGAATGTGTGTGTGTGCGTGTGTGGAGGTTGAGCTGACTGAGCACGTGGATGACTTTCACATGGCTCTGTTTCTTTCCTTTTTCGTGAGTGAGTGTGTGTGATGTGCGGCTGGCAACACGCAGCCCCCCCCCCGTTGTGCGCACCTCAGCGCATCCTGTGTCATTTAGGATATACAATTTCTTTTTTTCTCTGGGCGTAGTGAAAAAAGGCTGATTGATGATTTATTCACATCACAACTACTGTTTTTTCTTCTGTTTCCTCTGGTCACGCTCAGTCCCCCTTTCCTAGTTCTTACTCTTCGACCGCGTGGCTTCCCTGAGGGTGTAGGTGCAGTCACCCCACCTACTTGTTGAATGCTGAGTGCAAGGGGGGGGGGGGGGGGGCAGGTGCTGCGTTGGTAGCGGTTACTACCACTCCCCATTTCATCAGCCATCTAACAGTGGTAGAGATGGAGAGAAGAGGAGGAGGGTTTGGGGGCGGTGGAGAGAAGGAGGGGTGATGAGGCATGGAGAGAGACAGGCGCTGCCACCCCTGGGTTCTCAGCTCTCTCCCACTTGAGCGTCTTTGGTGTAGCTCTGCCTCCCTCCCACTATAATCCCCACTGACGCTAACACCGCCGCTGGTGGGAAGCTAAAATGAAGTACAAGAAACAGAGCTCAACAACCAAACAAACAAATGTATATTGCGATAAGTATCGAAATCGTATTTCCGGGTGCCCAGTGCCATTGTGGTACCAATATCGGAATCAAAAGACAGTGATTTGTGTGCGTGTGCTTATCGGTATGCTTGCTTGATTAATTCTGGTAACGAAGTTATTATCTCTTTTCTTTTTTTCTCCTCCCCACTTCCCTTTGCATCGCTATCCGTAATTTAGGATAAGGCTGTAGGCTCTAATTAGTTGAGAGCGAGCAGCTTGCATACACGCGAACAGACTATTCGTCACCAAAGGCTCTCAGCTTCGCGTGGAAGAGGTTTCGTTGACAATCAACCAGTTAGTGTTGCGTTCATCGGAGTCTACCTCCCCGCACCTTGTTTTCTATTTCCCTCTGTACAAGGGCAAAGCGACGGGACTTCCATAATTGCGCGTGATATCTTATTTTTTTAAATTAAATTAAGCGAACCCCTGCCTTTCCCCACCACCGTTTCTCTCTCCTTCTATCTCGTTTCTGAGACCAGAAGAAAGAACGAAAACATGATGCGCCGTGGCGTTGCTTCCTCCCTCTTTGCGTCCACTGCAGGCCTGCGTGGCGGTACCGCCCGCCGCTTCGCCCGGAGTACAGGTGCTCCAGCTGCGTCAGTTGCCAGCGACAAAGCTGCTCAGTCCATGGTTTTTGGCGTCGTGCCAGACATCCCAAATCTGAATTTCCTCTCTCGTCCGGAGAACTTGCCGGAGACAGTGGGCTCCACAATTGAGGTATGCGAGGCACTCTTGAAGGAGATCCCAAAGAGCAAGACGCCACAGGAGAAGCATGATCTGATCGATTCCACGAGCAATATTCTCTGCCTGCTACTGGACCCCTGTGAGTTTGTACGTCAGATCCACCCTGACAACAACTACAAACTTGGCGCCGCCCTCGCTTTCCAGAAGGGCTACGAGTACATGGCAGAGGTGAACTCGCGCAGGGAGCTGTACGATGTCATCAAGGAGCTGGATTCTCCGGATGGCCGCAGGGGCCTCGACGACGAGTCGTTCAAGAATGTGGTTCAGCTAAAGCGCGATATGGAGAACAACGGTATTCACCTCCCCGACGCCGAGCGCGCCAAAGTGGTTGAGATGAACATTGAGAAGGAGGAGTTTGCGATGCGCTTTCTCACGGAACAGAGCGGCGGGAGCCCGTTCACCACTCTGCGCCATTTACTGAAGTGCCGCTACGACCTCGCCCAGCTGCTCGGCTTCGAGAGCTTTGCGGAGCAGCAGCTTCGTGGCACGATGCTGGAGACGCCGCAGAATGTGTGGCACTTCCTGTGCGGTGTGGCGAGCAAGTACCGTCCCGCAGCTGAGAAGGAGATGGACTTGATTCGGCGCAACGTGGGAGAGGTCCGCAATCGCAACAACATCACCGATGAGTTCCGCGCCCGCGTCGCCGTCTCTCTGCGCCGCGAGGCGGAGCCGGAGAAGGCCATGGAGTACTTCTCCGTAGCGAACTGCATCCGCGGCATCCAAGCCCTGTGCTCAGAGGTGTTCGGGGTGAAGCTGGAGCAGGTTCCCTTCAACCCGGAGGAGATCTTCAACAAGGACGCCAAGAAGTTCCACGTCTACGACGAAGAGAAGCGGTTCCTCGGGGTCATCGTACTGGACATGTACATGAACGACATGAAGTATTGCCAGGCGGGCCACCTCACGTTGCAGCTCGGCTGCCGGCCCCATCAGCAGGCGCTCGCCACGGTGGGCCTGACGCTGCCGGAGCGCCAGTACCCCGTTGTCGTGCTGACCTGCAACGTGGGCTCGTTGAAGCCCGCTCAGCGCCGCTCAGACGGCACCTTTGACGACGAAATGACGCTCATGCAGCCCAGCGAGGTGACCACCGTGTTTCACGAGTTTGGACACGCCATGCACACCATCTTTGGGCAGACACGCGTGCAGAACCTCGCTGGCACTCGCTCCAGTATTGACTTTGTGGAGATATTCTCCCAGCTTTTCGAGCAGTTCCTCACCTCGCATGAGTTCCTGAAGCTGTGGGCGCATCGCATCAACACGCGTGAGCCCATCTCCTTCGACATGGTCCAGAAGCGCAACAGTGCCGCTGACATGTTCAAGCACCTGGACATGCTGGACCAGGTGGTGCTCTCCGCTGTAGATCAGACCCTCCACGGTCCGCAACCCCTCACCGTCTACTTCCCACACGGAGACATGGGCCACCTGGGCAAGCGCACGTTGGGCGACCTTGGCGACTATGGCCGCGGGGCCTTCAACCTGGCCAAGGCGCTCGTGCAGATCGCGAAGCCGCTTTCGGTTGCCGAGCCCACGGACTCTGGAGTGCTGCAAACGCTCTCCTTCGAGCACCTCTCCGGGTACCCGGCTGGCTACTACGGCTACCTCTACAGCCTCAGCGTGGCGCGACGCATCTGGTCAAAGAAGTTCGAGCACGACCCGGTGAACCGTGAGGCGGGCCGCGAGCTCGTCCAGAAGGTCATGTGCTACGGCGCCGCCTGCGATGCGGTGAGCACGATAGAGAGCTACCTTAACGATGACCTTGGTGATATTGACGTGTGGGCGTAAGCGATGTTGTGTCCCGCCCCCTCAGAGGAGTCACCGTGGCACGTAGAAGTAAATTTCCAGCGGAGTCGACGTGTGTGAACGTCCCTGTGATGTCTGAGGAGGCCGATAGAGTTCACGAGTATCACACTCAACATCAGCGCCAATAATTGAAAGCTAATATGAGGTCTTAGCGACAGCGAGGCTAAGTTCCTCTGTTGGCGTGTGCTCCTGTGTGTAGGAGTAGTCCACATATTTCTGTTTCTTTAAATTTAACGAGCCCCCTTCCCTCCCTCCTCCAGTGATTATTCACTAAGGCGGAGAGGGAGGCGCTGGGTCACGTTCTTTGTTGTCCGGCGACCGTGTGTGCGCCAGCCAGTGCAATGAACACAGACACAAAATACCCCCTCGCGGCAACTTTTCCAGTATTTAATACTAAATCGATACTCTTTCCATCTTTTTTTAATCTGCTGCTGCATTTTCGCTGTCAACATAGGAAAGGTTCTTGAAGCCGCTTCTACACACAAAAGCTCGGAAAGCCTTCTCTGTGGAAAAGTAAGATAGTTACACACACCCGCACACACAAACAGAAGAGAACCACGATGCACCGTGCCTTCTGCCTGCTAGCCGCCGCTCCTGCCGCGGTTGCCGCATCTGGCGATGCCAAGATGCAGACCCTGCACAAGCTTCTCACTGGGGAGACATCGTTCCGCAACAATGCCCCCCTGAAGGCCTGCAACATTGAGCACAACTTTGGCGCCAACTGGAAGGCCGACATCGAGGCGTACGCCAAGAGTCTCCCCGCGGAGCAGAAGGCCGTTCTGGAGCGCCAGATCGCACGCGCGGCGCTGACACGCTTCACCACGCGCGAGCTAGGCGTCGTCTGCGCGGAGGGCCCCCAGCTGGCTGACCAGGTAGCGCAGGAGGCCAACATAGCCCAGGGCAAGCGCTACTTGGCTGAGCACGGTGCCGAGAAATTCGAGGCGTACGTGAAGGCGGAGGCGGGTAATGCCAACTGGTCCGATGCGAACGCGAGGAAGTTTATCGACGCGGTGAAGGCAGCCAAGTAGAGAGTGAGAAGAGGTGTGGATAGATTGGCGTCGTAGTCCACAAAACACGCACACACACATACGGAAACTTACACATGCTCACACAGATCACCCAGTTGGTTTTTTTTATTGTACGACCATATTCTACTAGCGCACCAGTGGTGCATGTGCCACGAAGTAAGTGTGTGTGTGCGTGTGTGTACAGACGCGCTCGTCTACGCCCAGTAGGTCTGGGGGATCGTAGTGTAGTTATGCTTAAAAGAAGCAGAAGGAGTGTGGGAGCGAAGAAGAAAGATAAAAGGTATTTTTATATGCACCTGGGGGGTACTATATTCGATTACATATAACGACCAATCTAGTAAAAGGACAACCACATACCCCCACATGATAAAGTGCGGGTGACGGCACCGGTCAAGCGTGCTCCTAGCTTCGTAAATGCTTTGAGTTTCTGGACATAAGAAAAGTAGCTAGACTTGCATCTCTCTTTCTGTGTGTGTGCGTGGGTGCATGTCACTACACCAGAGGTTGCTGCACATACACTATATACACTCTCAAGGCGAATATGCCACAGTGAACATTACACACTCAATCACCTCTTTTTTTTTCTGACGTCTTCTTTCCTCACAACTATTGTGTTCACTGTATTTGAAATACGTACACGCTCCCATCATTATATATATATATATATATATATTAGCATTTTGAACGTACCCAATATAGATGCATACCACTTCCACCACAATGACACGCCCTGACCACTCCCTGTACTCTGTGCTCGATGTGACAGCGGCCTCCGCCACGAGTGAGATTTGCCGTGCCTACAGGCGGCTCGCTCTGCAGCTCCACCCAGACCGCAATCCTGATGGGGCGGAGGAGTTCAAGAGAGTATCCAACGCCTATGCGGTCCTCTCGGACGAGAATCGGCGCGCGGTGTACGATAGCACCGGCGTCATCCAGGATGGGTGCTCGGACGGAAAAGATGGCGATCATGGTGGCAACATGCAGGAGCGCTCTGCGGATATGGAGGCGAAGCTGCATAGCTTCTTCGAGACCTACGCGGGCTCTGAGGAGGAGCGGGAGGACGTGGTGAAGGGTTACAGGAAGTGCCACGGCAACTTTCGCAAGATGGTCCGAGAGTATCTTCTCTTCGACAACGGTGTGGAGGGTGAGGTGCGCAGGTTGCAGGCCCTCACCTCGAGTCTTGTCTGCAACGGCACTCTGCAGCAAACTGAACAGTGGAGCCGCACCTCTACTGAGGAGTTCCTGCGCAAGGTGGAGAAGGCCATGGAGAAGGAGCGCGCCGAGGCGGAGGAGGCCCTGCGTGAGATGGGCCTGCAGTCTACCGTCAACCGCGACGGCGAGCACATGGCATTGCAGGTGCTCATGCAGAAGCGTCAGCAGGAGTCCTGGGAGGCCATGATGCGGAACATGGAGACGAAGTACACAGGGGGCGACAGATCCACTAGAAAGCATGCGGATAAACTAGCACACAAGAGACCGCGAGGAGATGAGAAGCTAGTGCGTCAGAAGGGCTCCTGTAGGGCGTCAAGCTCAGCTGCACCAAAGAGAAAGGCGTCCCGTTAGTTTGTATCTGACCATATGTGTGAACGCGTATGGCATCTTTCCTTCCGCCTATTCCGTTTTATAATAATAATAATAAGAAATGATTATTTCTTATTATTATTTTCTGCTTTGCTTTACCATAGAGTGCGCGGATAGAGGCTGACTGCCCTCCACCACATCCCTAATTGGGGGGGGGGGCCGGTAAGGGTATTTCTTCTCGGAAATATACGAAGCCCCAGTCGTCTACACGAATGCGAGAGGTGTGAGGAGACGACTATAGAATACAACGGCAATCACAAGAATACAATAAAGTCGTTGAAACCATTTTTTTCTTACTTCTCGCTTCTGACGCGGAAGGAAAGTGAGTTTTTCTTTTTGTACGATGTGCTCACTCGCTCCTACACATCTGCAGCGTCCACAGAATACACACAACACTCTCCGTCAGCCATTCTTAAATCCATGCTACTGAGAGAGTGTTTATGTTTTGCTCACGCTCATCCTCTCCCTTATCATACCTTTATTTTGGTTTAAAACATATTTCTGAACTTTTACGCTAGCACAAACACAGCGTTAGGAATGAGGGGCTCTGTGTTGCTTCATGTTGCTGGTGGGATGCGCCGCCGTCCACCACCGCCCTACCGGGTGACCGCAGAGGGCCTCCAGCTGCCGGGCCGCTGCGCGCACTCTCGGTCGACACTGTGCCTGTCTTACCGCACTCAGTCGAACTTTGTGCACCAGTCGGCAGCCTCGGGGGGGCTACGGATGGTGAGCGAGATGATAAGCACTGAGGAATCCTCCGCCGCTGCTGGGTCATCCGATGCCAGCAATGCCGCCGGGATGGAGAAGCAGCAACAGACAGTGGATTTTACGGATGCTGAGGCCCAGAAATTGGAGAGGCTGTTCCAGCGCCCTGTACAGATGACGTCCTACCTCCCCCCGCGGGACCGTGAGGTGCTCACGCAGATGCTGTTCGATACCTTCTACAAGTTTGAGGGGAGGGGAGGCAAGGATCCCGCTATGCTGTATCAAGCCTCACTCGAGGTGCGCTGGATTGAGGAGTGGGCGGAGCGAAAGGTGCTTGGCGCCGCGGCATCCCAGACCACTGATCAGCAGCAGCAGCAACTCGATGACGTCAGAAGGCTCATCAAGAGGGCTGTGCTGGAGCGCGTGGACCTGCACAAGCCACTGTCGTACATCACTGGATCACAGCCCTTCTTTGGGTGTGAGATTGCGTGCCACGCTCCGCTATTGTGCCCCAGGCCCGAAACGGAGATGTGGACCCACTGGATGTCCTACACACACCTCAGCAACGCCACCCCCGGGAGACCGCTGCGCATTCTCGACATGTGCTGCGGCACCGGCTGCATTGGTGTTGCCCTAGCGCGCCATTGTGCCAGTGCCCAGGTGGTGGCGGTCGACCTGCTCGCAGAGGCGGTCCAGACGTCTACTGAGAACGCCGCCGCGAATGGAATTCCACCTGAGCGCTACACTGCTGTGCAGAGTGATATGTTTAACGTCTTTCAAGCAACCGGAGGGGCGACGGACAGCGCAGTTGGAGTGGCCGCCGGCATTGCAGAGGAACATCGCGGCACCTTTGACGTGCTGGTATCCAATCCACCCTATGTGTTCCCGCAGCAGTACGTTGATCTCCCCCGCACCATCACCCACTGGGAGTCCAAGACCGCCTTGGTCGGTGATAATCGACGTGAGAAACAGCAGCATCTCTATTTTCAGGAGCTCTGCGAGTTTGGTGCTCAGATACTGAAGTCTCGAAGGAACCGTGACCGAGCCCTGCTCAACGCCCCCAATGTGGCTATTGAGGTTGGCTTGCAGGCGCACCTGGTCGCCTCGTTAATGGAGAAGAGCAAGCTCTGGGAGGATGTCGTCGTGCACCTGGATTACTCGCAACAGGAGCGCTGGGTAACTGCGAACTCCACGCACTAAGCCGCCAGTGAAGAGAGAGGGGTATATGGAGATGGCGGTGGACCCCCCCCTCTCTCCCCCAGTATTCATGCACTCTACATCATTACAATCCTTCTGCTACCGATGCCACAAGGCATGAGCCGCATCGGTGCTATCGTTCAGTCCGAGGTGAATTGGAGGGTGTTGGAGTTGTATTCCTGTTCGTTGACCCATTGTTACGTCTGTACAGCATTTGACGTGTTTGAGAAAAGGGGGAAAAATATACATTTAAAGGCGGCGCATGTAGAGAAGCGCTAGTTCTACATCGACTGCACCTGTCCGCCTTCTTATATATAAAAAAGGCGTACGGCAGCGGCAGTGCCTCATCCAAATGACTTACGTGCATGCGCGCATTACCCCAGGGCTCGCAGTGCGAATTTGCTTCCTTGTCTTTATGTGCTACTGTTCCCCCTTCGCATTATCAATCCCACAGGCAGATTCACTGCACATCCACAAATTATTCTTTTAGGTGCAATTTGCACAGATACACACACACACGCACACACACATCATACACATCATACACGCGCTGCGGACACCCATATCTATACAACAAAAGGGCTGCAGGTTAGACGACTGCCACGATGGTCCTGATAGAGTGCAAACGCCTCCCAAAGGAGGAATACAGCAAAGACTACGACGTGTTCATTGCCTCATTCCCAGCCTCCACCAACATCGGGGAGGTTACCGACGCCGTGCAGCACATGCAGAACACGCGGGTGCGCCTGCAGTGGATGGTGGCGGCTGCCAAGCAGCTGGCGAAGGATTCATGCACTGACGAGCAGAAGCACCACCTGCTCGGCCCCGTCGCGGATACGGAGCGCTACCTCTCACACGAGCGCGCTGAGAAACGCATGCAGTGCACGCAAGCGGAGCTGGACAGCCTTGTGGCCTCCTTCAAGGGCGGCGTCATGATTCTCTTTCCCGCAGAGTGCAGTGGGGCGGATGCCACCAAGCGACTCGCTACCGTGCTAGAGGATGACAGTGTGAGCGACAATGAGAAGTCCAAGTCGCACCGGATACTGAGCATCATCGATGATGGTGCTACCAATGAGACCATCTTAGACGGCTCGGCAGTGATGTGGTGGAGCGCCAAGCCACTTGCTCGAGATGCTGACCTCTCCAAATACGTCGGCAAAAATGAGAAGACAAAAATCACTGTCAAGCTGACCAAGACGGACGCCGGGGCCCCGCCCCGCGAACCCGTGATCGATGCCAAGGCTCAGCAGGAACTGATGACTCACTATTACCGCAAGCAAGAGGAGATGAAGAAAGTCGTGGAGGACGACGATATTTCCTTTGGCAACAGTGAGTGGGCGAATCCACGCGGGCTCAAGACCCAACTCATGGGCATGGATGGCATCAAGTACCGTCACTAGAGCTCCGAGAATGAATGCAGCTGTGAGCAGCAGCCATGGGAGAAAAAAAATATTATTTATATTTAAAAAAAATTCAGAAGGGAGAGAGTGGGACCTCTAGAGGTTGGTAGTCGGCTCCTTTTTCTGTATTTCTATATTCCAATGTGCTTCATGGGATTTATGTACATACGCATGCACGTATACAAGGGAGAAGAACCACTGTACTGCACGGGTGCGGTGACAACTCGTGGGGCGTGAGGGAGTGGTGGGGGTGAGTCTACTCACTATGATCTGACCTCTACCTTTTTTTCTTTTGCTGTGGTGCGGAAGGTCGTTGCTACCCCCCCTATACATATGTTGAGTTATATATACATGCAAACAGAAGATGATGTGGAGGGATTGGGGTGAGGACGCTTTATAGGCGCTGACGCCATCGATGGCCACTCTATGAACACCCGCGCTCACTCTCACAGCTACACACAAGCATACATTCACATATTTGATACCAAATACTGGACGCTGCTATTGACGAATTCGCGGTTCGTTTAGCAAAACGAGTCTCAAGATCCCCCCCCATGCGACATATAGCGGGAATATGCACTCTTTGCCCCGCGGAGGAAAAAGAAAAAGTAAATATAATAACATCGATACATGCGACTTTTTTGCTATCACTCTTTTTGCACCACTTCCTTTCGTCTATATTCTCTTCCCTTCATCTACGTCTGCTACCTTCGCACGCATACACACTCTCTCTCACGACGCTGTACGTTAGCCTTTCATATCCATCTTTCGCAGCAATGGGAGTCGACCTCACTGGCGTGTCCAAGAAGAAGCGTGTGATCCGCCATCACACCTACTCTTCCAACCCCTACATCAAGCTTCTCATCAAGCTGTACAAGTTCCTCGCTAAGCGCACGAACTCTAGCTTCAACAAGCTTGTGTACCAGCGCCTCCTGAAGAGCCGCAGCAACCGTGCTCCCATCTCCCTCAGCCGCATCGCCGTGGTCACCAAGCGCAAGATGGACTTCACTGAGAAGAGCAAGAAGGCCCCCATCGCCGTCATCGTCGGCGACGTGCTCGATGATGTGCGCATGGCCCGTATCCCCGCCATCCGCGTGTGCGCCCTCCGCTTCTCCAAGAACGCCCGCCAGAGCATCGCCGCGGCTGGTGGCGAGTGCCTCACCTTCGATCAGCTCGCCATGATCGCTCCCACGGGCAAGAACACCTTCCTGCTCCGCGGTCGCAAGAGCGGACGCGAGTCTGTGAAGCACTTCGGCGCTGCTGGTGTGCCCGGCAGCCACGCCAAGCCCCACTGCAGCAACCGTGGTAAGGAGACGAAGCGCGGCCGCCGCCCCGGCAGGGCCTACAAGCGCAAGGCCTTCCGCCACATCTAAGAAGGATATCTGGGAGAAAGATAAAGATAAAAGGCAACACCACTCTTTTGATTACTTCATTTCTCTTAAAAAACAAACACACACACACACACATACATGCCGCATACACATGTATACAGACGATCGTTGGTAGCGTTGCAGTCGGTGCTGCATCTTACATGGGACATGATGCGCATATTTGTGTAGGTGGCGTGTATATATGAATGTGTGTGTGTGTATGCATTCCACATGCCACTACGTAGCTATCATGCCTCTCCGTCTCCTCCATACCCCCCTCTCCTCCCTGTGGGTTTAAGAGGAGAGGGTGTGTGTGCGTGATGATGAAGCTATACTGAAGGTGTATGTGACCCGCCTCAGCATGCCATACATGCCCACCACTTTGGTCTTTCCTATCTCTCCTCCGTATTTTTTTCTCTCTATATATAAAGGAAGCCTTCCTGTCGCGCTCGGATCTCAGTAGGGTTTCATTCACCTGGGTATTGATACAAAGAGCCTCCTCTCGAGTGACGCACAGCTGTGTGCGCGTACGGTTCACCACCCACCTTCCCCCTCCCTCCCCCTATATCGCAGAGCCGGAGGAATAGGTGTACGAGCATCAGCACCTTTGCGCGTAGAGAATGCTCTTCGCACGCCCGCTACGTGTGCGTGTCTCCACCGCCGCCATGACGGAGGCGGATGTTGTTCTTCGTCTTAACGCAATCCTCACTGCCTGCGGGGTGTCGCAGCATCAGGTGTCCATTCAGATCTATCGGCGGCCCGAGGGAATCCACATCATCGCACCACAGGACCTCCAGTTCCTCGTAGATAACGTCGCTACGCTCGCTACACACAGAGGCGTGGTGTGCGACTTTGGAGCCTTCTTCGCTGTGCTATGGGGGATGTTGCGGGGCACGGAGAGCCTTGTGGACGAGATGGTGCTGAACACGCTTGGGGAGCATCCCAGCCACAGCCCCAGTCGGCAGCGGCTGCTGAATGTGAGCACGCAGATCACTGGCGGCGGCAGCGGCAATGGCAGCAGCCGCGGCGGTGCCGCCGAGAACAGCAACCCACCCAAGCAAGTGTACCTGACACTCTATCCACAGCTAGTGCAGACCGTCCGGGTGGTAACGCTGCTGCGCGCCTTTGAGGATCTCACAGCCTCTGAAAAGGCGCGTGTGGGCGTGACGGTGGTTCAGAACAACCTCGACGCGGCGGTGCGACTGACGGAGAAGCTGAACCGACTGTTTGAGCTTCAGGTGACTGGAGATAGTGTGAGTCTGCCCAGCGTCCGCACGCTCAGTACACTTTACTCCAAGAACATGCACGCATTCTTTCGCATGACGGAGTTTGCGGTCTCGGCTGCCCTCGGGTTTGTTGCTGCCCTCTCGAAGCGTCCTAGCACGGATGTACGACACATTGTGCAACTCTTTAATTCGGAGGCGCTCTGGCGCACCAGCGGGTATGGACTTCTCTCCACAGAGAGGTACTGCCGCGCGCTCGGCGTCCTGGTGACCTCCCTGCTCACGCGGTGTACGGAGCTGGCGAACACTGCTGAGGTCGCTGGGGCCCTCGTGTGGAGACGCATGGGCTCGCGGCCACCATTTCAGTGGGTGACCTTCGCCCCCCTACACTTTGGGGCGACAGCAGGGGCGGATACTGAGGTTATCCAGCAGCACCTCCAGACAGATAAAAACGCGTGTTACGGCGTGCTGCTGGTTAGCCAGGCGGTGCAGGCTGCGGTGGAGCATTGTCTGGTCACATCGCCCTCTCCCACCACCAAACTCCTCCGGGACACAGTTCAACGGCAGGTGCGGGCCGCGGAGATGAAGGCGGCCGCGGCGACACCGCCGCAGCTCTTGTCATTCTACGAGCTCTTTATACTCGCGGCGATCCACGGGATGCCGGCCGCGGACCTCACTAATGGCAACGCACTGATCGAGCGCGCCACGGCAACGGGGCTGACGGAGGAGCAGGCAGTGTTGGTCCCAGCGTTTCTGCGGATGCTGCTCGCCAAAGCCTACACGGTGGTCTCGATGAGCGATTCTGTGCAGCACGCGGTGCTGTCGCGCGCCTCGATGCTCGCTCTCTATGCCTCTCTAGCCACC
>JAODGE020022983.1:0-15471 GCA_027574965.2 Ecitophya simulans
CTAACTATTTTTAAATTTAAATAAAAATATATGTATGGTTTTAGTTATAAAACACAATTTTTAGTTTATATATTTTTAATTTAAAATAATATAACAAATTTAAATACAAATAAGTTAGTTTTGCTGTATTTTTGGTTGCCTAGGTTAAACGATGAATTTCATTTCGGTTTTCCAGTCGAAGCCGAACGACAAGCACGAACATATGTGGCCGGGCGCCATATTGTGCTTCGCATCGAGTGTCGTGTAGATGTGCGCTTGCCGCTGCGTCCGAGTGGTTGCGATGTTAAAATAGTGTGTGCGGCGACCGATAGTGAGAGAAATACACGAAGATCCCGTGCATCGAAGACGTTGCCTTGCAATCCGGCCCCGGGACTCCTCATCGGCGCGCGATCGCATTTATGTCATAACCGTAAGTGCAGTTTATTTACATTTTCTCTCCGCGGATTCCCGAAAGCGTATCCGGGCGCAACCACTCGCCGCTGTAGCCTAGCAATGTGCTGTACATTGATATTTTTACCGAGACACTTTCAAGGGTACTCGCGCTAGTACTTCCACACCGTTACCTCCAATGCGCTTACTCATGAGTTAAATTAAAACGCGAAGAAAGGACATTTAACAGTGACGGGATACAGGTGAATTCGAATAATTATCCAAATTGCTACCACCACGTCCTGGCAATAACCATGGTCATTCGTGCGTGAAGCTTGTGATTATGTGGTTTATTCGAGTTTGAAACATTATTAAAATAAATAAAAGACTATAATTTTTTTAGCAATAATTTTACTTAAATCTTGGATTAAAGCGTTAAATATTTGCGTGCGTTTGCTCGAACACGCGAATAAATAGTAAAAACGCGTTAAATTAACATTCGCGTTGAGCTTGGCGTCCTCCAAGCGTATACAGTTGAACACGTTTGTACTTTTAAGCCTACTCGTGGCTAAACAGCTTTGATTACCGTTTGCTGCGCACTTTTCTCAGCATAATTGCAAGAGAAATTGTTCTTGCGTCTTGAAGAAGTGACTGACTACTTGGGGTCCGACCAGCAGGTAGTAACCGGTAATTGTATGGACGCGAGCATCCAACGATTTTCACTATTTCTGTCGACTTCTATTCGACGTTCTATTTGGGTAGATTCTAGGAAGGTGGAAGCAACTAGAAACATAAGAAAGTTAGTCTAGTTCACTAACTAATAAATCTAACAAATTGTAGAAATTAATAATAAAGTAATAGCACATTTACACAATAATTATATCTTTATTTTTGTTCCTATTATGATTAGAAACCAGTGTGTCTGTGCCGAATCGTAAACGAAAAAGCTGATTATACGTTTGTGGAGCTCAGAGTGTGGTTGAATTAATTGCGAATAGTAATTTTAGATCGCATACTGAGGACAAGCAAGGCAAGAGGGACAAGAGAGATCGACAACTGTTTATTTAAAAAATGCTTGATTATCTTGTCTAGTGCTCCAGATTCTGCGTTTTAGATTACGCTACGAGTGTTATTTAATAGCCTACGCATATTGCGCATGTGGTTCTCATCCGTTTTGCGCGTCGTGTAGCGATAACTTTTCGGACACCTTGTATACGATTGAATGTCGCGTTTTTGTACCGTCGCGCGGCTACAGCATTCGCGATGACTCATTCGCAGCTAGCGAATGTTCTTTTTTCATTGTTTACTATTGTCTCGCGTCGACTCGCGATCAGAGTGAAACAGTCGCAGATCTGCAGTTAATGGCGTGAGTTTTATCTGCGTTGTTAACTCACTTTTATTCACTTTCTCGCGGAATCTCGACTTTGCATGAATTCATTTAACATCGAACGTTATTTATTTTTTAGCGGTGACAATGTAGTACATTCTGATTGACTAGCCCACTTTGCAGTTTGAATTATGATTCCCGGTCACGTTGCAAGACCTGCAGCGTGAAAATATGACTAACTACGCCCATGTTTGCGAGTACAGTAAGAGAGGCGACGCCGACGCTTTCGTAAGAAAGCGAGCATGTATCAAATCGTAACTCACATGAGTTACTGCTGCGCGGTGGTTAATTAGATGTAATTAAATCGTTACACTGCAGTAGTTTTAACAGTTGTTCGGTGCTTTCGAGAAATGTACGTTTGGTTGCATATCGTCTAGTAGTAATAGTGGATATCTGCGGTAAAAGTGGGAGCGTTTCCGAGTGTACACGACGACGGATCATGGAAAATATTGACTATATGAGGTTTGTAACTATTAAAACCATATAATTGATTCATGCTCATTTGAAGGACATTTTAGCATGCTTTTTAATAAAAAAGGGTGAACATTGTTCAAGCCAATTTTGTTTAAAATTAACCAAATTGTACATTTGATTAAACAATATAATAATGTGATATTAATACTTGATAATAATAATATAAATATTTTACAAACTTATACAATTTTCCTATTTTTATGCAACTAAACCGCACGATTCCTTACAATTTCTTTGCGAACGTCACATATAAAACATTTAGAAGTATATTGTACATCGTCTATAACAGAAAGGTAATCGTTAGGTACCTTTCTAACCACACGATAACTTTGAGTTACTTTGTGGTGCCCGTGGGCGCATTGAGCGCACTTTTAAATTGGTCTTAGCACGAGTTGGAGTTATATTTAATACGTAGTCCGATGTTGAAGAACTTGCGCCTCTAGCAAGTCATGCACAAATTAAGAGAGAGAGAGAGAGAGAGAGAGAGAGAGAGAGAGAGAGAGAGAGAGAGAGAGAGAGAGAGAGAGAGAGAGAGAGAGAGAGAGAGAGAGAGAGAGAGAGAGAGANGGGGGGGGGGGGGGGGGGGGGGGGGGGGGGGGGGGGGGGGGGGGGGGGGGCGGGGGGGGGGGCGGGGGGGGGGGGGGGGTCGAGTTGACTGCGCCAAGAAATCGGCGATAAAATGTCTGCTGGTTATTTCTGCAGTAAGGTACGAATGGCGGAAACATAAAACGACAAAAGTTTTGCAATAATTTAATTGTCATCGAGTTTTCTTTGTTTCCACACTTTCAGCTGTTTGTTTCGATTTTAGATTAAACGCGCAGTTGTTTGGAGTGGGGGCGGTGGCATGGCGTCATCCTGCCCTGCGCACTTGTCGGCGTTTCGGCGTCGCGACGCCGCGCCGCGCCGCTCTCTCAGTCCTACACGAGCGGTCCGCCTGCGCGCCTTCTCGTGCGGAATCGGAGAGACGACGCGAAAGGCGCACAAGGAGCGATCCGATCAATACCCGATCGCCCTCCGCCTGACGACGCTCGGCGTCGCGTTGCTAGCGGGCGTCGCGCAACGCCAATCACGAATCGCGGCCCGCTCGCGTTGCAACATGACCGCGACGAAATAAGGGCGTGTGTAAATAAACGCCAAACTCGCTCACGACGCGCATCAAATAAACATAGTTTTCGTTCGCGCACTAATTACGCGTTATTCGCATCGAATCGTTAATAATCTTGTTGTGCCGCTGCCTTAAAATTGCGCGTGCGTGCGACGCGGGAATAAAAGCAAAATAATCACACAATAAGCGCAGCGCAATTTCGCAATATAAACGCAAAAGGGTAAAAATCGACGACGTAAATGTAACTTATTTAGTTCGTGCTAGTAAGCATCGCAGCGCACTTGATATCGATTGCGTTCTCCGTCAGCGTCGTCGTGTAGAGTGCATACGATATTCGATCGATTTTTCATTTTTTCCGACCGCCTGTCCGCCTACGCTCGGCCGTAAGAAAGAGTAATAAGTCTAAATGAGCGGCGGTGCGGCACTGGGAACGCGCAACGAAGGCCGACCCGAAACCGACGCACGTTTCGCCGATGCGGCAAAAGCGGGCCGGGCGGAATATCGGATTTGTCACGCCGGCGACGTACGGTCATCCATTTTATTCGCGTTGCAGTCGATTGATGCAGTTCGACTAGATTACATAAAACTCGCGCACTAACAACGATCACGCGCGCGCGCCCGCTCCGTGGCTTATTATCTTCTGGTGCGCGAACTATTTTTGTAAAGCTTTAAAAATAGCGGAACGGAGAAAAAGTCGGCGGTCGGCAACGAAGCAGGAAGAGCGAAGTCAACGAGACACGAATTTACGCGTTCGCCAACGTCTTGACGGTCGTGGTCTACTGCAAAAGGAAGTAAACACTTTGAGGACGCCAAGACACAAAGGCGACAACGCGATACAGCAGGCGAAACGCGAGAAAAATCAATCTGCTGATTATTATATTTAGTATTCAACAGTTGCTGCACGACGAAGCGTCGGCACTCTCATATAAAGCTTGTGATATTTATATTTTTACGCTGAACTTGCTACCACTACGATTTGCTACGATTTGCATTTATTGACGGGCAGTAATCAAATTACACTCTAACGTTAAGATATTTTACTAATTAATATACTCGGAGAAGCTAAAACGTAAACTGGTTTGGGCTCAAAGTAATTTGATACGTGCGGAAAACAGTTGAGAACTTTAAGGAGACTTGAAAAGCGATACGACATGTCGAAAACAATTAACGCCTATAGAATGTAAGAGACAACATATTGTTACAAATAACAGCTTTAATATTATAATAATTGTATGATTTGAATTTGATTATTTGCAGCAAGAAGATTGAAAGCTTTGGCAAGATGACGGCAATGAATCAGGAGGAGATCGTTCAGGCGGTGCGCACCGTGGCGCAGGGCCTGGAGGCGTTGCGTTCGGAACATGCTGGCATTCTGCATGGCCTCCACGAAGCCCCTGATCCGATCGCCAACGAACGCGCGGGACTTGTTCAGCAGAGCGCCGAAATGATCGAGTTGGGTTTGGGCGAGGCGCAGGTAAGTTGTTTATTTTTTCTTTTTTTTGTTTTGTTGCTTGATATTAAATGACGGCGCATTGTTCAAGGTGATCATGGCGCTCGCATCGCACCTGCAAATGGTGGAAGCCGAGAAGCAGAAGCTGCGCACGCAGGTGCGTCGCTTGTGCCAGGAGAACGCATGGCTGCGCGACGAGCTCGCCTCCACGCAGCAGCGTCTGCAGGCCAGCGAGCAGGCGGTCGCTCAGTTGGAAGAAGAGAAGCGCCACTTGGAGTTCATGGCGTCCGTCAGTCGCTACGATCAGGACGCCAACGAGGATAATCAATCCGAGCAGTCGCGCACGGAGAAGAACGATCCCGTCGTTGACCTGTTTCCCGACGATGATAACGAAGAACGCAATAGTATGTCACACGTTGCGCACCATTGGATCTGTTCGCTATGTTGGTAATTCGTTCACGTTTTTAGACATGTCACCGACGCCGCCGAGTCAACTCGCACAGCAAGTGAACGCCGGATACGAAATTCCCGCTCGCTTGCGCACTCTGCACAATCTGGTCATACAGTACGCGTCGCAGGGACGCTACGAGGTCGCGGTGCCGCTGTGCAAGCAGGCGCTGGAAGATCTCGAGAAGACCAGCGGACACGATCATCCCGACGTCGCCACCATGCTGAACATTCTCGCGCTGGTGTATCGCGATCAGAACAAGTACAAGGAAGCGGCAAACTTGTTGAACGACGCGCTCGCGATCCGGGAGAAGACGCTCGGCGAGAATCATCCGGCTGTCGCGGCGACGCTGAACAACTTGGCCGTGCTCTACGGCAAGCGCGGCAAGTACAAGGAGGCCGAGCCACTGTGCAAGCGCGCGCTGGAGATCAGGGAGAAGGTCCTCGGCAGGGAGCATCCGGACGTCGCGAAACAGTTGAATAACCTGGCGTTGTTGTGTCAAAATCAGGTAAATATTAATATCTCGCTGCAGAAATCGGCATTTAACTTGTGTGTGTGGGTTCAGCACGCTTTACGGACATTTCGTACGCGTGACGGATGTCGCAAACATCACAAAGTAACCCCTGTTACTAATAATATAAGATTAGTTTCACGTTGGGTAGTCTTATTGTTACAGGATAACTTGCAAATTACAATTAGTTTAGGAGGCTTTTGTAGTGGTTATTTATTAGTTTTTCGAGTTTATTTATGTGTATTATGGATGAAGATGTTAGTTATAGTTTTGTTAGTAATTTCCTTGGTTTTCGTCGATTTCTAGGGAAAATATGAAGAGGTTGAAAGATATTACCAACGCGCGCTCGAGATCTACGAACAGCGACTGGGCCCCGACGACGCTAACGTGGCAAAGACGAAAAACAACCTTGCGTCCTGCTACCTCAAGCAGAGCAAGTACCGCGAAGCCGAAGTCCTCTACAAGCAGATTCTCAACCGAGCGCACGAACGCGAATTCGGCACGATTGACGGTAAGAAATCAACCTCATCTCCCAACAAGTAACTAAATCACCGACATGTACAAAGCAGTATTTTTAATAATTTTTGCATGTTATATATGATTTTATAATATTTGAATAAGGCTAGCGCAGTACCTGACGCACATTTATTGTATTTTATTTCACTTTGTCAACGTGAAAACGCGCAAACGGCCGCCGAAAGAGCCTTTGCAAAGTTCCTCTCGTTCGAATTGTTTGCATGGTTTTTGATGTACAATTTCGAGTACTGCTATATTGCAGGGATGTGTTCTGTGAGTGTGTGCTATTAAATAAACGCAATCTTTGTTTTGGGCATGTGCAATTGCTAGTGTTTTTGATTTATCTCTCGTTCGCCGTCTCGTCGCATTCCTGTGATCGTGAACCTCTTGTACAAAACACTCTTCCTTTCGTACCAATGGCAACGAACGTGTGCGAAAACACTAGCAACGCATTGCGCCCGTTTGCGTATGTCGTTTTATCTCGGCGTTCTGTTTTTGTCTCTCCGCAGGCGACAACAAGCCTATCTGGCAGGTGGCGGAGGAGCGCGAGGAGAACAAGGCACGCAATCGAGAGAACGCACCCTACGGCGAGTACGGCGGCTGGCACAAGGCCGCCAAGGTGGATTCGCCCACCGTCACGACGACGCTGAAGAATCTGGGGGCGTTGTATCGCCGACAGGGCAAGTACGAAGCCGCCGAGACCTTGGAAGACTGCGCGCTGCGCTCGCGCAAAGAGGTAAGTCCGAGTTGTCGATCGATACATTTTTGTTCGTTTTTATTTTGCTCCGCTACACTCCTGTTTATCCGGTTCCTCAATTCTTAACAATACATTGATACATTAGCTTTATTTGCCCAATTTGCTCATGCTTTATTATTAACATTTGTTCGTTTAACTTTGTTTTTACGCTACGCTACGCTGCAGCATGTGCAACAAGTAAGTTCATCTCTACAATTCACACGTTTGTTTGGTAGATTATTGCTAAAAGCTAAAATTGCTAGCTTTAACATCATTGGCATTCAGTTACTGACTAAATCTTTGTTCATAATAATTAAAGTGTCGTATTTCTCTAATTAATTGACACTTTGATACTTAAAGATATTAGAAATAATCATTCAGAATGACTAGTTAAAATATTTTGCTTCTGAAAGATTAAATCTATTAGTGTGGTGTGAATAATAATTACACTTGAAGGTTGTCTTATTAATACAAACATTTTTAGGCGCTTGATATAGTGAAACAATCTAGAATTGCTGGATTCATTGGATCCGGAAGAAAACCCAGCTCGACGAAGGAACGAACGTCGCGACGCGGCTCACGCGAATCGCTAGACATGTCTTTCGACACCGATGAGGTGAGTACACGTACATTCCGTGCAAGGAACAATAAATGTCAGCAAAATTACAAGCGCTAGAAAAACTAGGCGAAGCATTTATCAACTCTAGTCAGTCATTTGTCATTATGTTGATTTTTTTTGTTGACTTCCAACGTAGTGGTAGTACACGTTTTTTGGTTCATTTTCGTGTTACGCTTCGATAGACTTTAGCCTGCAGCGTTATTAATTCGATCGCACATTATGATTTACATTATGATTTGACGTTTATTGTTTTTGGAACGTTGTTTTTATCTGTGTTGTCCTGTCTCATCTCTGACGAGTGCTGGTTTTTGGCAGAGCAATACGTCCCGATCGTTGGACGGCGAAAAGACGGCGGGCCTCAAATCGAAACTGTTTAATGCGCTCGGCATCCACTCACCTACGCCAAACAAACCCGGCTCTTAAGCATTTCACAAATTCTCTAGTTTTCGACACCACACGCCACACAATACGCCCACACAACAATCGATAACACGTAGGCGAGGCGTTATCTCGCGGGCGTCAGCGAGCGACGGATTCGAAAACACTTCCAAAGTATTAGAAAGATTTTGAATCATCTTTCGTTATTATCTTTTTAACGAAACCAATCAAAAGATTTAGGCGAGTAGAGTAGTTTTTAGATGATCAATTGTTGCAAGTCTATTCGTCAATTTTGAACGCTTTTCGTGTATTTATTATGTTTTATTTTAATCAGCCACTCTACTCGCATTTTATTATATTTTGTTTTGTGATCATTATCTTTTACTTACATTTTAATATCCTTATTATTTTTATTTGCGCGATGCCGTGCTTTCATATGTTGTGCATATGGTGTAGGGATTTTTCTCGTTTTGTCACCGACGAAAATGTCTTATCGCAATCGCATTACAATTATTTTCGACACTGATATACACTAGACAAGACCGCGACAACATCGAAAACCAAATTATCGCAGAGCACGCGACTTTTAGATCAAACTTTAAAAGCTTTTCACCACGCGACGAACAAATTTAGAAACGTTATTTTGTGCTTACATTCCATTTCAATTCTCGAGGCACAAAACGAACGTCTGGTTAGAACGTGCAATTAAATAGTCGTGCGCCCGATTCTCACGGCGAATGCGTGCAACTTTTAACGAAATTCCTGTTGCCCGAGTACTTTCAACTCACGGCATTATTGCAGAATTCGAAATTCTAATATTCAACAGCTACATGTATAAATAACTTTGAAACGATAAAATAACTATGTCTCTATGAACATTAGTGCAATTACAGAACGCGTAAGGTTAGTGCTTCCTAAATTTTCTGTAAATTGTAAGTGAAATGTAGTTTTTACTCGCGTTCAAATCTATTAACTGTTTATAACAATTTGCAACAACAATCACGTTGAGAGCCGAGTTAATTAGTATTCGTTCATGTTACTACTTAATCCTAATTGAGTTATTGACGTTGAAAAGTTTTACGATGCGTTTTAAGTGTTTTGTTATATTACACCCTAAATCTTGATTTGTTTAAAATAATTCGAGTTTTCGATCCTTTTTAAAGCGTATTCACAGATCTTTTTACATTCACATACAGTCTGCTTTAGATATCTTTCATTTCACATTAACAAACGCAACTTACACTACACGCGCCCACATATTTGTTATTTAAATATTATTTATCTCTATTGATAAAAATGAAAAAGAAAAAATAAAAATGCTATTGTTTACTATAAATTTATGATCAGCATTATTTGGAGCGTTTTAGTTCCTCGAACCTAAATAAATATCCTTTCTCACCTTCTGTACTATATTTGACTGTATTTTCGGATTGGTTATATGTGGTTGAGTTTGTTTTTATGTTCATAACTTTGACACGTTTGGTTTTCGATGTTTAGTTCTGTGGGTATTTTGTACATAACAAATTGGAGTTGATAAATCGCTGATAATGCTAACAAACTAAATTTCACTGACTTTTCATGTATGCAAGGACCAGATTTGTTCAATTTCAGATAAATACATGTACATTGGACACATTTGGTCTGCGATAATGCGTATGTACTTTTCTGGGCATTCTGATAATTTCGATTTCTCTTAACTTGTGTTTGTCATTAGCGATTAATTACATTTCTATCTTTTCTGTTTTTGCGACCTGCTCTGGTGGCGTGTGGATTGTACACAGCATGAGGGAAGAAAAGCACGCATGTAAAACGTTTGCGCCGCGTAAACGGCAACCAATTAACAGATTAACTATCGGTTCATTACTACTAACATTCTGCGAAATGTGCGAAACAGCAAGACCATCGCTACAATATTAATAGGATTACGACGAACGAAAAACCGACGCACGTTTGCGCACAATTAACAAACAACTAACTTTACTTCCTAATGAATATTTGCTTTGTTTTATCGTTTGTCGAGTAGGAAGGGCTCGACAATCTTGCAATATTTGTGATTCCACGTTCGAAGTCAAACAATCGTCTATCAACTAATCAAATACTGTGCGGGCGATTGTCACCTAACTATTTTAACATTTTATTACGTACGATTAGAGATATTTTACGGCATGCAGTTGATGAACGTGCGCTGCTAATGAGCATGAAGCGGGCGGGGAAATGTCGACTCACATTACACAAGTAGTGACTTACTGATCATGCTTGGTTGCTTGAATTGATTTAAGAAGATAAAGCGAATTAAAAACGTAAATCAATTGAGCGTTTGTTTATTTCCATGTTTGCTTTTCAGGGAAGGAAACGATGGGTTGATGATGTAATATTGTACGTGGTGTTAAGTATGATTTATTATTAGTTTATTACATATAAATGAATTCCTGTGATCTGTGAAATAATTTGTTTGAGAGTTTATATTGTCAATACGTATATTCTGCATAATTTAGACACGTTGCGCAACATTGTCCCATCAAAATAATAATAAAAAAAACCTATGAGTCATCCACTCAATCGATCTTTTCGTTTTTGTTCGGGCTTTGGGAGCTGTTTGTTTCGCGTTGCGTGAGCGGTGCCGGTGTTTTCGCTTCAAAACAGTCGGATCACTTACTGTCAGTCGGCCTTTGACTTTGGAAGCGTCAGCTACGCTACAAGTAAGAATACTTATTATATACAATAATAATTAATAAGTACTAATGAATTCCCACTTTATGTGCACCCAAAGTTACTGTCTTGCCTAACCTAACTTGCAGTGTTTACCGTTTTTCAACATATTTCCTTATTATTTACGTGTTTTTATTCACTGTTACTGATAATTGCTTCCATATTTAGCCATAATCAATAGTCGACCTTGTTGTTGCGCTAGGTGATTGCGCAATATTGATTTTCTCACTTTTCACACTCATTGTTTGCTGTGTGATCTTTTTAACTTTGAGTGATTGTTATAGATTTAAGGTCGAAACATGGCTGCCCTCATCCAAGAGTTTAACCACTTGGGTGGTGCCAATGTTCAAGAACATCAGAAAAATTTTCAAATATATTGCAACAAGCTTACTGCCCTGGATGAAGCTCAGCGACTAGTTGTGCTTGACAGTTTGAAGGCTGTACATCGTCAAGAGGAAATATTCTTGACCAAACTATTGCTGAAGTTCGAACAGACAGAGAAAATAAAAGAACTTATTCTACATGCAGATAGAATCCTCAACAAAGTGATCACCACACATAAGCCTTTCATATTCCGAAATGAAGATGTTAACTATTTTATGAATGAATTACTATCAAACGTCTCATATGTTATAAGAAATAGGTGCCTTAATAACTTAGTCAGGACAATAACTAGTGATGACATGGGGGAGGAGTTGTTCATGCGAGTTCTGGAGAGATATGGGATTAGAACTGCACAAACTTTGCTTCCCGTTTGCAATGAGGCTTTCATCAGAGGTATTCTCACGAATTATCGCGTTGTTTTACGTGAGCGTCAGCTCGTCATATTGCATCAGCGTTTTGGTGCTGACTTTATCGATTTTTACTACGCGGAATGCTCTAAGTATGGTTTGACCAATCAGTTTGGAGATCATCCACACTTTGCTTTGTACCTGTCTAACAGAGATATTTCAAGTTTTTGCCAGCTTTTGAAGTATGGTAAACCCCAAATTGGAAAGAATGGGTTCAAGAAATTTATGAAATTCAAGAAGGACGACGTCCTGCAAGATCCTAAGAAGTACTTGCCTTTTATTAAGATCAAAATTTTGTACAGGCTGCTAACTAAGGAAGAATTCAAGACGTATTTCGTTAATAAACTACAAAAAAATATGAGGGACTTCGATGGGTATGCGTTGCGCGAAGATCTCGCAAGATTGGACGTAAAAGATCGTGGCAGTTTTTTGGCGGACGCTTTCAAGGAAAAGTATGGCATTGAGTTATACTCGCACTACTCTGACAAGGCCGGTAGTCGTAGAACTATCAATGCAAATATAAAAAATTTACTCGCCCCTGAAGATGTGCTTAAGTTCGAAATGGAAGATGACGATAGATTGGAATATTTCTCTCCTTCCAAATCGTTTCCATTGATTAAGGATAGAATCAACTTGACTTCCGATATAAACACCCGGTGCGAACTTGTCGTCAAGTTGTTCAAATCAGCGAAGCATTACAACGACGAGAAAGCACTCATTGACGCGTTGAAATATTTGAATCAGAGACACAAGAATGAACAGTCTACAATCCGCTATGATGTCTTCATTTTTATCAAAGAGAATTATAAGATCGTGGAACTCAGCGCGGAAGTTTGGGAACATATAAACGAAATGATCCAAACCGAATACATGATAATGATTCCACACGCTTGGTATTTTCGGGACATGCTTGAGGAGGTTTTGAATTACAAGTTTAAGAATGGATTTGATTGTTCGCCAGACTTTAGAAAATACATTAAGTCCGGCGAATATCATTACATTTATCTACCGTCGAAAAACAAGGAACTCCATCGTTGGACGATTCATCAGTTGCCAGAAGTCTGCAAACAATTGTTTCCTCAAGAGGAGGCACTGAAGTACTGGCCGAAAGCTTGTCTCAATCAAATTCACATTTGGAACAGGGCCAATCCTAAAGATAAAATTTCTTACTTCAAGTATCCGCACCTGGTGGACATTGCCATGCAGCATTATGAATACGCATATTACGACGACTTTGCGGTTGGTGTATTGACTTTTTATACCACTGATCCCGAAGAGAGGGAATTGCAGAACAAGTTTCTGGATAAGTATATCACCAAACTTGCGAGTTTTACCAGCGTTTGGGTGTGGTTGCTTAAGCATCGAGTAGAAATCATCACTCAACATATTGATATGTTTTTTGAAAAGTGCACAAACACTTATCATGTCGGAAAAATCTTGTATGAACTGCATAAAATGCACTACACCCCACTGCCGGATATAGTTCGTACAAAATCTTTGCAACTTCTGAAGAATTCGATTGAATCCATGGAAAGGAATGATGAAGTACATAAAGTTGAGATTGGTCAACGCAACGTCGCTCTCTTGGCATTGTCCTATTACAATGACTTTATGCAAATTATCGACCATGACAGGTTCTACCCATCGGGAGAAGCAGAAATCGACGTGCTAGACGAATCGTTAAAGGAGACGCTCCGATTGAGGGAACAAGTCGTGGAGTGTTTACGGAATCGTCCTTGCTCTCGAGAAGTTTTGTCCATATTGTTGCGCTTCTGTTTCAAGGATTACTTTCGAGTATCACTGCCAGTACTCACAGTTGTTTTGTACAATCTTCCAGAGAAAGATCTTGTCGAGCCTCTAAAAATCTTACAAGATCGGTCGGTGTCCGTTCGTAAACGGGCACTGTTTTTCGGGACTACCCTTGGAACCGCACAAATGCATTGTGATTCGTTGAAATATGCTGGAGAGCACGAGAAGAACAAATCACTGCAGAAGTTTGTTTTCAATCGCACTTTCAAAAATTTTTGTTTTGTGGGTAGCCGCCAGGCCTGGGAGGTACTCCTCGAGCACTTCAAGTTTGTTTTCGAAAAGGATCACGAGACGCGTGCAATGGTGTTCCAGTTTAATTTGATTCCACGTGTTTATTTGTCATTCTACATTGAAAAAGTTTGGCAGTTCATTGGAAAACAATGGGAGAATCAACACAATAAAGTGATCAACGCTATAAACACCGATGTCATGGCTCTTCTTTCCGATGAACTTTGCGATGACATTATTCACTTTAGTCTGACGCATTCGGCGGAGCCTCTGGTTAGTTCGGATGTGGATTTCATCTACTTATATTTGCTATCTAGCGGTGATAAAATCGATCATAGATTTGATCTCGTCGCCAGCAATGCCAGAGTCGTCGCTGATGAAAACTCGCAGCTAGATTTCAAGCAGTTTAACCGCAAGTCTCTCAATATTTGTTTTCTTTATACGGATCTTTGCCGTCGACTGACGTCCAAGGATGATGAGGAGACCACACATCTTGGAGAAAAGAAGATGCTGGTCAATAAACTAGCTCAGGCTTTCCCTAACATACCTCTGCCGTACAATCATTTGGATTATCAACTTCAAATTGAAGTGTGCAGATGTTATTTGGATGATGCGAACAAAATGCCAGAGCTGTTCATAAAATTACAAAGGGACGTTATGGAAAAACATGGTGACATAATGGTGGCTGAATATTTCAACGACTTTGCGGCCACCCAATACGGTTTACTTTATACTGACGAAGAACAGAAGTTAATGTTTGTGCAGAGATTGCTAGAACTAGATAATTCTGTCGCCGTCAAATTGCTTGCAATTAAATTGATGCCCTCTGAATATCCGTGTAGCGATGTTTGCGCTTTGCAATTTCGGAACTTACTTGCAAAGATTGAGGCCGATTCAGGGCCAGTTGTTTCGATGTTTTTGAATCGTTATTTGAAGAATTTAAATTTTTAAATATTCTGCTGTGCATCTTAAGTATTATATTAATATCCGCTGATATATAGTATTATTGTTAATAAATATATTTCGTTATATGGCCGGTGAGTTATATTTGCAGCAATCTTATTTTAATTCTATTTGTTTCTTTATTTATAAAGGTTGCTACAATGACATAACATTTATTTGAAAACATTGAGTCAAACAATTTTTCTTTTACCGCAACATTAACAAATTGTTATTTGTTACAAGACGCCAAATATGGTGCGTGGAACATACTTGCCATTACCGGTATGAATATGAATTGAAGAATGTGCAGAAGAATTTATCTGTATTACCAGTGGGCTCCGTTAGGAGATCATCAGGCTGAATTCCATGTTCCAGGACGTGCAATTCCCCGATTGGCCCACGCGGATGGAGATTAATAAAAATTAATAAATTTATTTATTTGGGTAGTTATATAATTTTATTCCTTGGCAATTGTCATGGTTGCATTTACACGACATTCTTGATCGCGGTCCTTGCTCAATAGCCAGAATATTTGGTATTTGAAATATCGGTGCGTACCAGGCCCATTACACGCGCGCGGCTCAATCCGCTCGTGTCTTATCTCTACTTTTTCCTGCGCACATATATCGGCATAGCATGCACACTCTCGTACTTACGTGTGCGTAGCTCATCGACCAGGTTATATAGTTGGCTGGTTGCTGCGAATTTCTCTCGGCGTGCGAACCCCATCGCTCGAACACAACCTGAAGAATTATCTCGTAACGCTCGGTGGACGTCGGCGACTTTCTCACGCCCATCTAATGTGGGATTCGAGCCCGGATCGGTTCGCACCGTAACCGTGCGCCTAGATAGATCACGCCACCCATATAATATAAATGGAAGATCCAGATCATATACCGGTAAGTTAACAATGACTAAAAAGTAAATCTACACCTACACTGACACGAGCTTCAGGTGCAAATATATATATATATATATATATATATATATATATATATA
>JAODGE020022984.1:0-26966 GCA_027574965.2 Ecitophya simulans
GTCTCCAATGATAACATATCACAGCCCCAACTCCAGTGAACCGGCAGCGCAGCAAGGGCCGCCAGAGGCGCTGGCACAGTCGGGTCCCCAAAGGGGGGGGGGCTGTCGGCCGGCACCCGGGCACCCCCGGGAAACTAACCCACCCGAGAAGTGGGGGGTTAACCAAACCAATCTTCGAGGGGCGCATGTCAGTTTAAGCCCCCCCTCCGCAAATGGGGCACACCGGCCTAGGTAAATGTTCGTTTAGGAGAGAAATTTTTTCCCCCGGCTTTCCTCGGTCACACCTCCGCCCCCCTACCACCTGCATCTCATGGCTTCCCAAGCTCCGAGCGGAGCAGTGCTCAGCACAATCTTCGTAAATGCTCACAAAGCGTAGCTGTCATCTAGCTTTGCTATTTGTAGGCGTAGTCGAAATAAAGCAAAGGCGCGGCGCCATCTGGGCTTTGCTTCCTGGTGCCCCGGCGGCCGCCTATGGCCGGCGCCATCGTTTTGGCGGGGTATGTGCGCTTGGCGCGCGACGGCCCCAGCCCCCCCCGCCCCCCACCCCTGGCGGCCGCGGAGGGGGGACACCCACCCCCAAGAAAAACCGGCCCCCCGAAATACTGTTTCGTTCCTATGGGTGGTTTATTTTCTGTATCTTTCTATATTCTTGTTTTTGTTGCGCACTAATGAAATAACGCCCTTTTTTAAAATTTCCTTTCGTAATAGAATTTCCTATTTCTTGAACCTTAAAAGCAATTATATAAGTTCTTTAATAATTGATCTAGTTCCTGCTGCAGTAGTACTGTTCATGTTGGTCGTAAAAGGGCAATGCATAACTCAAATGCAGTAAATCTACTAGTATCTTCAATACATACACTCTCATGGCAAAACGCTCTTCGGTATTTTCAACGTTCCTTAATAGAATGTGGCTCCCCCCTGGAGATCGAGCAATCGCAACGGATCGGCTTACTCTTTAGTAAGCGTGTTGGTGAAAGCAGTGAGGTGAAAAATTGGTCTTCTATTTTTACTGCTGAGGAGGTCCCAACAACAGCACTAATGATGAAGGCATTGGTATATCATGATCACTGGAAGACAGCCGTCCAACTTTTTGAGTTAAACTTGCACAGTGAAAGTAATTGGGAACTCTGCGAAAACCTGACACAATTTCTAATGGCTCGAAATTATTGGGAGCAGTCTTTACAAGTTGTTTCGGAGTTGCTAATGTTAACACCAAAGGGGGAGGCCACAGAGGTGACTGAGCTAGTGCGTCCTGTAGAACCTAAGAGCAGCGGACTTGTAGAAAGTGCTCTCTCGGACATCATAGAAATGGCGAGAAATCCTAACTATATACCGCCTGAAGAATGTACCCGATACTGTGGCATTGGCTCTACTGTTTGCCGAATGTTTCCGAAAAATAGCCAATGGGCTGAGGCAGTAGAATTGCTAAATAGGCTTGGCTCCTGTTCGGTTGGTAACACGAAGGATCGTTTGCTAGAATATTCAATTGCGCGTGCCGTGTATGGTGGAAACATGTATGAACATGTTCTGGAATGGGCTCAGCGGAATGCTATTCCTACACATTCACCATCTCTGCAGCGATCTGTGCTATATTGCGCAATCCAGGAGCAAAACCTGTCGATGTGCTTAAAGTGTCTCGATATGCTCGCAGCGATGGGAGGTGATGCCATTCCCACTTCGTCATTTGAAGAAGCCTGCCTTCTTTTTATACGAGTATTTCCAAATCTCGAATCATCTGTTCGGTTGAGATCATTTCTGCAGCTTCTGTCTGTTAATATCTCAAAAATCAAGAGGACGATAGTAAGGAAAAAGGTTTTTGAGTTCCTTGCTGCCAATGACATTGACTTATCACTCTTTACAGTTCTCGAGACGTCAACAAGGCAAAGTTGTGTTTCAGATACATCAGATGTTTGCGCAAAGGAGCTCTCGATATCGGAGCTTGATACAGTTATTTCGATATTGTTGAGGCAAGGCAAGTGGTTGAGCGCTCTCTCAGCTATCAATTCCACACAGTCCCTTCACCCACAAGATGAACGAGAGCAAATTATCCGTGATGCAGTTGTATCGCACTCTGGTGACTGGGAAAAGGCTCTGCTTTTCTTTTCATGAGTCGTGTCTTTCACCTGTGATTTTTTTTCTGCTCTATTTCAGCTGGCGTTGCAAGCTCCTTTTCTTAAAAAAAGAAATACACAATCATTTTTTTAAAAATGCGTTTCCATAAACACACATTTACTATCGATTCGCAACACTGCAAGCTTTTATTCTATGAATTCCTATTTTATTTTTTTATTAGAACGTTCACGCTTTTAATATTTCTTCATTTTTCCTCTTCTTATTTTCATTCAATTTTAATACGCTTATCAAAATTTTATTTAACAGTTAAGCAGCTTTCGATTTTTTTTTGCTTTCATAATTATCTATTCGCTTTTTTTGGTAATACAGAATTCTATTAGAAAGAATTTATATCATATAAACAACAAGACCGAAAGCAGACACCTCCACAAAAACCCAGCATTGACAAAAGGCGAGAAAAAAAATATAGCAAACATAAAGGACATTGCCACCACTTATAGGCAGGGTAGACATACATACTAACACACTTATTCTTCCTTTCTGCATAAGATACACAAAAGGATCATGTCCAAGAATCTCGTGATTAATCTTTCGTTCAATTGCCCTGAGATTTCCATTGTGGGCCCCATCAAAGAAAGCACGATTGACCGCCTCAACGAAGTGCTTCCTACCTCCACAACGTCCACCCGCAGCATCCGCAACAATCCTCCGCAGTTTCAGTATCTCTCTAATCCTGACCACTGGTACATCAAGCTGGATGGCCAGTTCTGTGATACTGATGGGATCTCTCGTCTGATGGTGTTGCTTCTCGACGCTCTGGAGGAGGAGGGTGATTGGACTCTGGTGTCTAGCCAAGCGTCAAACCTTCGCAACAGCACTGCGCTTCAGCAGAACTTTATTGAAAATTTCAAGCTCTTCTTCATCAAGTTTGCTGGTGATGAGTAAACAATTGAATATGTAAAAAAAAAATGAAAGAGGCAACAAGAAGTCTAAATCGGAAAATATAATGTACCTACATATGTTTAGAAATAAAACGGTAGGCGCTGTATTTTCTTTCTTTTTCTCCTTGCTATTGTCTTTGCCACAGAGTTTCTGATGTATGATTAATGATTGTTTTTTTTAGGGTTTACCATTTATGTGACTGTATATAGGCGGGTGTTGGTCATTCACCGCAGCATTTATATATTTTAATACGTTTTGTAGAGGGCAAACCCTCTGGCTTACTATTCTCACTGGGTTTCTACCAAGTGCGATTACAGTGCCCTGAGTTACTTGCTGTGTTTTTTTTTTATCCTGCGTCCCGTAGGAGTGCGAAGTCAGTCCATTTTGTTCTCTCTCCCCGCATACCTGTTCCTTTGGGAAAGTTAAAAGTTTGTTTTTGATCTCGATGTAACCTTCCCTTTTTTGTCGCTTCTTCACTTTTCTGCTCATTACACACATATATATATATATTATAATTTTTCAGGTAGTTTTGGAGTATCAAATATACACTGTTGGCAAATACACTGCGGAAAGGGAGGATATACTGTTCACACTTGTTATCCCAAGGCCATTATAACGTTGCCATGTCTGACGGAGACAAAACACAAAATGACGGCGCCTCAGAGCGGACCATCGATGACGGCACAATGGAGGACATTGTCGACAAACTGCGGATTTTGAACTACGAAAGTGGTTTTTGTCCGCGCGTGAAACCCCCGTTTAAACCACTAAATCGATTTTATTTTATGGGACCATCGTCCATAGATAATCCAAATGCACAGTTCTACTATTTTACATCTCTGTGCGCGTGGCTAATGGGGTTATGCGAGCACAACTTTGATCCCCCAGGCCAGTTTGATGACCCCAATGCCACCGCAACAACAATATTGGCGGAAATTCGCTCTATGAACATACAAATCGCAAATGTTGCTCCAAACCGCATTAAACAGGGCAGTGGTGAAGCGGTACTGACGGTGCTGTTGGCTTTGGTGAACGAAGCACTAGCAAAAAAAGGCTTCTCGTTTCGACATATAGACTATTCTGAAGTCGAGAAATATGATGAACTAGCTGACGTGGAAGACGGCGACGATGAGGCTGATGGCGCGAATGTGGAGGACAACGTCATTATTGACAGCGATGACGAGGATGAAATATTCATTGGCGCTAAGGAAAGGAAGGATGATGTAGACGAAGAAGGCGTTCCAGTGTCCTCTACAATCAACGCTGAAGAATGGAACCTGGAGGTGGAGAGGGTGGCCCCGTTGCTGCAGATACGCTCCGATATGATGGATGATTGGCGTTCGCGAGTGGAGAATGCGACGGTGCTGTTGAAGGCAGTCGACAAAATGTACCCCGATGTGAAAACGATGCTTGAGCGCATGGGCGATGATATGGAGAAGTCTCGCGAGCGCGTTCAGAAGCGAGAACTGACATTGGCGCAGCAGTTTTCCGAGCAAGTAGAGGACTATCGTGTTAAGCTGCGTGAGCTGAATACCTCCCGTGACGCTATGAATCTTGCTAACCAGAGTGTTCAGCAACTCACTGTTGAGTTAAACCAAGTGAGCGAGTTACTAGATCAAACGAAGCAGGATATCGAGGACCGTGAGACCAAAATTTCCGATACAACACCGTTGATAAAAGTGAAGGAGGCAGTTACCAAAGTGGAGGCAGAGATCAAACAGATGGAACTTCGAATTGGTATTCTGCAGCATTCCGTTCTGCACTATGTCATGAAGCAGACAAAGGCGAAACGCGAGGGCCCAGCGCGCGACGCAGAGGAGGATTTCGGCAACGTGCTAGAATCTTACTATGATTAGAGTAGTTGATTGTGCTGATGTATGAATTTCTTTGTTTTCTTGCCGTTTGATGCCTCCCTTCACCTTCTTCACCCGCTGCCTATTCCCCGCAGAGCAGGAGGTGGCGTACATACCGATTCCTTTTTCTTGTTTGTGATAAATACATGTATATGTGGTGTTGTAATGCGGAGTCATGTGAAACTGGGCAGTTCTTGACTGACTTATCTGCGTCCTCAGCAGTTGTGCTGTACTGATTCACAGCGGCACACAAAGCAACTGGAGTGGCGGTCACGTGGAGCACTGCGTAGTGTGTGCGACATGCGTTAGCTACGCTGGTGTGCAACAGCGCTAATCCCAATTACGACATCTTGAGTATCTGCACTTGCAAAATAGGGCCTCTGATCCACTCGTCGATATTTGATTCGCCGCATTTTAAATTGCATTTCCCGTAAGGCACCTAAGCAACTCTTGTTCCCCCCCCTCAACAAGGAAGTACTGAAGCACCCTGCTTTTTATTTCTATTTCCTAACGCTCGCGCAAGTGTGGGTCTCGGGAAAGTGGGCCAAGGGGCTTTCACATCTACTCATGACCACCATGGAAATGCGCATTCGCGCATTAGAGAAGCAGAACCTGTTACTGACCGAGCAGGTTAACTCCTTGAAACAAGTTCTGCTCTCTCAGGTCAGGGAGTCCGGACATGCGGCGGAACAGCAAGCGACAGAGATCAAGCAGACAATCATGTACCAGGAGAGGATTCACCACGAACGCATGAAAGTACTCTGCCAGCGTGTTGAACAACTTTCGGAGTTGGTGCAATCCCTCATTGCGGTTCCTGGATCTTCGTTTAGCGGAGCGCCGACTGCAGACCACACAACCGCCACCCTCGAGCCACGCACCGGCTGCTCAGAGGATACCGCACCTACTAGTCACAGAGACCGCGATGATAGTGCCACCAAGGAGACAGAGCACGAGGAGGCATCAGAGTCCAACACAGCGGGAAAATCCTCGTTTGGTAGTGTACAGGCGATCTTGGAACGATACCGATCGCGTCTTGATGCCATCTATGATCACTACACAGCATCAAGCACTCAGGTACTACACCCGACTATGCACCTGCCACATTTCTCTAGGTTTCTACGAGATTGCGGACTCGTCGGTGCTGACAGCGGGACATCGCCCGAATTGCTGTGGATGGTTGTAACACGCGCAGGGGCCCTGAGGCCACACAAGATGAGACCTGCTACGTCGAATTGTGTTGGCAGTTACCTTGTGAATAGTGGGAAGTACCACCATGATGAGCTCAATCGGCAGACGTTCGCAGTGTCCCGCGTGGAGACTATTCCGCGCTCTCATTTTGGTCGAGCTCTAGCAGCACTGGCGATGGAGTTCGATCGTCAAACAGCAGAGCGCCACAATGGTCAAGGTGACACACCGTCCAAGGGGCCAGCCCCGGATGTAGTTCTGTCATTCCTTGTCTACACAATCCTGCCAAGAGCAGAGGTGGCTGTTGACCGGGCGCGCCTGCGCGGGCACACTCTAGCGCGTGACAGTGGTGCTATTGAACACAGCACTGATGCTGGCGACGCCAGCGCCGTGATCACATCGTACAAGTCATCCGAGAGGGTTCGAGCGACTGTACACAAATACCTCTCACACATCCGGGCTGCTTTTGAGAGTGCAACCAAGATGCACTACGGCCACACCTCAGGAAAGGCCATGAGCATCGACTCTTTCATGGCGGTGGTGCGCCGCTTTGGTCTACACCCAAACATTTCGAAACCGACAGTGAAGGAAATCTTTGAACAGTGTTCTTACCTGGCTAGCCATCCAGAATCTCACGAGACTACCACTGGCAGACCATCAAGTACCATTGCTATTGGTGCGTTCATCGACACCCTGTACTGTCTGGCGGAAGCGGTGTACGGTGTGCCTGCACTTCAGCTAGAGTACCCGTCTGTCGAGGCGCGCTGGGACAAGCTCATGGTCAAGATGTTTGTCCTTACACCAGCAGCATAGGGACAGCACCTTCTCCTCTTTGTATATTATCGACTCCTACACCTAGAATGTGCTTTGCAGTTCAGTGCACCGTGGCTGCCGTCCGGGCACTCACGTAGCAGTGCACAATTCCTGCCTCTGCATGTGACTGCGGTGCTTCTGCTACCGGTGCACATGGGACGAATTTGTGTTTGCTACTCTGGAGTTCCATCCGTGCCCTTTTTTAAATTGCTTTCCTCAATTCGGACTACTGCCACCTCTGGATCACTTTTCACATTCACGCAATATATATATATATATATATGTCTGGGGTAGGATAGACGAATACGATAGCTTTTCATACATCTAAAGTGAAAGAGGGAAGGGATTGTAAGTACAGTGTACCTGCTGTGCCTTTCTCAGAACCTCCCCCCCAAAACGACACCCATCTTCTCAAGGCCGCATCAATGTCCCAACCGGGTAGCAAGACGTTGTCCAAGGCGAAGGCTGGGGCCAGCCCATCAACCATGGCACATGCAGTGGCGGAGGTGGAAGCCATGAAGGCGGCCCTCCAAGAATCACTCCCCCCCACGTTCCTTCCACTCTCCCAGTCCAGTAGCCGCCGGATGCGTTTCCTGAATCAGTTCAACGAGCTCAGTGAGCTGGTCCTGAGTACGGACCCTTCCTACCGCACTACACATGGCATTAGTGCACGCCCCCCTGCTGACTATTTTCCCACTCTCCAAGTTGCTTTCATGACCCGCGCGATGGGGTTGAATGTGACCAATGCGCAGGTGATTCGGATAGTCGAACTCATCGAGGACGATGCCGCCTCTCGCGGGTCAGTGAGCAAGACACGACTGCAGGCTGTTCTTATGGATGCAGTGATGACGGGTGCCATAGGAAGTCCCACGCTCATCGCGAGCGGGGTCATCCCTGCAGAGAAGCTTGCGGATTTCACCCCCGTCTGCTGTGTCCGTGACAGCGAAGAACTAATCTTGAAGGCGTTTCAAGCCCTCGACTATAACAAGAGGGGCTACCTTGAGGAGTCAGAGCTGAGGGTGCCTCTCACAACGTCGGGTGAGAGCTTCACAAACGAGGAAGTGGAGGAGATGCTTCTCGCCATGGTCGACCCAGAGGCTGGTGTAGTTTACTACAAGGACTTTGCGGACGTCTTGGCCTACGAGTAACGTGATGAAGCCTGACTTCTCCTCGGTACGGGAAAACGGCCGAACATATGCTTGTAGCGTGCATGTAAAATACAAAGAACAATATAGAGCATTGATTGCGATTTTTGATTGAAGAGCCACTTCCACACCCCAAAAATGAATATAAGCAAAGTGCCACGCGCAAGCAATGGTACTTCTACAGTGTGCGCTTTGCATGACCACAATATCATGCATGCAGACTATTTCTCTATGAAAAGCTGCACTACCAGCGGGCCCAGGGAGTTCAACAGTATCACCTTTTTTATCGATATGCATAACTTTCCTCCTCCATATATTTTTTTATTTTTCATCAAATTTACAGACCAACATACAAGCACACAAGCAGCATTGTTGTACCTTGCAATATCAGGTTATACGTGCCCGTTTCCCCTTGCGTAATAAGTGTACATCACAGCAGCACACACGCCTAAAGGAACAGGGAAGGGAGGGGAGGAAGGGGAGGAAGGGGGGGGGGGAGATAAGGGGAAGAGGAACAAGGGGAATCATAACGCCACGCAAGGAGCTTCTATTCCGTCTACCCGGCGGGAAGTGTTCTGTGTGCTTTTTTCATTCTTTCTTTCTTCCCTTTCTTACCACCACCATCGCTTACTTGTGGACTTTAGCCATTAAACGCGTCGGGTCGCGAATACCACACGCTCATACACACACACACACAAAGAGAGAAGAATAGCATATAGGCGTACTACTCATAGAATAGATCAGCACGTGCATATACAGTCCAGCAGCAAAAGGCTCTGTTGACAAGCAAATAAACAAAAAATGATGAGAAGACTGGTTTGTGTTGCCACACTGGTAACAGCACGTGGTGTGCCTGCAACCGCAACCCCCTCATGTTTCTTCTCTTCCAGCTTCAGCACCGGGGGAGATTCATACAAACCACGTCACTCCTTTAATAGCCGCAGCGGCGCCCATCGGCACCCCAAAAAGGCACCTCGTATTCAGGATCGCTTCACTGTTGTAGCCACTGCAGAGGAGGACGACCTTGCAGTGGAGGAGAGCACGTTCCCGGAGGAACCATCTGCTCCCGCGCCCCGTCGCAGCACCAAAAACCACTACACTGATCTGTTTAAGCCGAAGCGTGAGCCATTAAGCTTCAAGAGCACTTTTACAGAAACCGAGATGGGGTCACCACCCCCTCCGCGAGCTGAGCGCGCGGCCTCGGAAGTAGCGTACCAGCAGCATCAGCACTACTCACGACCCCGCCGCGACGCTGGCGGCCTCCGTGCCGCGGAGGACGATGAGGACGACATTACCTCTGACGATGTCACACGCATTTACAGTACTCAGGAGGTTCGCCGCCTGATCAAAAATTCCCCAGCGGGATCGTCACAGCAGGCGGACAGTAACGACATAGACGTGCTCAAGGCGCTAGAGGGCGACGATGACGAGGTGGACAAGCGTGAAGAGGATGCGCACAGCACTTCGGTACACCAGACTCTTGAGGCCAACGATGGGGGTGAAGGAGAGGTTGAGGCGCAGGAGGATGAGGAGTCCCACGAGATACCCGACGGCGACGACGCGTTTGCGAGTATCCGAAAGCACCCCTTCTTCACGGACCTACTCCGCCGCGTTGAGAAGAGCATGATCCGCTACCGCAAGGAGGTGCGCTCCACTGGCAGGTACAGTGTGGATGCTGTGAATGACTGCATCAGACCTCTTTTGCAGCTTACAGACTATCCGTTTACCACGACTCAGATTGCGCAGCTCTCACCCGCAATTAGCGCGCCTGTGTTGAAGAGCTCCCTTAACAGCCGCGCACTGTGCAAGCGGCTCCATCTCTACCGTTCCCAAGACACCGACCTGGTTTTGGATTGGTCCGTTGAGGACTTCCTACGGCGCCGCCATGAGAGTATCCACATATCGTGGGAGCCGATGGATATTGTGTACCGGCGCTACGGCTGGACGCCAGAGATCATCTCGGACCGTGACTGTCTCCTTTATTTTTCAGAGTTCTCTGATTTTGTCGAGTTGGCGGAGCTGGAAGTTTCGCCTGGTGGCAAGCCCACAGCGGCGATCATCACTGACCCAGTATCGCGCGCGGAGCGCAGTCCTATCCCTGCCTCTCGCTTGCTCATTCGTCGTAAGGCCACCGTCGATGCTGAGCCTTCGCTTACGGAGTCGATCCGCCTGATGGGGACACCTGCCCTGCACACGCCGGCAAAGGGCAAGAAGAACCACCACCGCCATCACCATGGTGCCACTGCCGAGTCTGTGACGGAGATGTTCGCTGATATAGAGAAAGCTGCCGAGGAAGTCGACGGCGACGAGGACACAAAGATAGCACACGGCATGGATTCCGTGCGCTCTCTGCGCCAGGCGACACATCCGTCAGGTCGCATGATCAGAGAAATCTCCCTCGGAAGACCCGCCCACAACGAAGCTCAAGGGCAGGCAGAAGGTACTGCTGGCAGCAGCGAGCGTCGTAACAGTGGTGCGGCGAATAGCAGCTACACTTATGTTAATGACGGTGACCTACCAGAGGAGTATGACCGCGCGGTGTATGACGCCCTGCTTGGAGCATATCACAAGACGAAGGTGGAGGTGTCCCTGCTGCGTCGCCGGTTGCTCAGCACGGACAGCGTTGACCAGGCATCGGAGCTGCAGGAGAATCTGTCGAAGGCTCGCAAGGACCTGTCACGGCTGAACGACCAAATTGCTCGGATGCGGCAGCTGAAGCGCTCCCACGACACTGACCTTCAGCGCAGGCGTCATGAGGATGGTGATGAGGAGGACCCCCGTCCCTTCTCGGCAGGACTCCCCAACTACCCCGTGGCCCCCGAGCACCCAGAGGATTACCAAAAAAACGTGAGCGCCGCCCAGGACAGTGTTATCGACGACGACGAGATCGACGTGGCACTGAATGAGTACCGGAAAGAGCTGCAAACTCCCCCCCTCGAGGCCCAATACACCGTCGCCAAATCCGCTAGCTGGAAAGCCGTCCGCACCGCCGATGGCGATGACGTGGAGGCGGAGGAGGAGGTGGAGGTGGAGAAGTCCCCGCGTCAGAGGCACGCTAGCCGCGCTGGTCGTACTGCTGCCACCGAACCTGGCATCGAGAGGCAGCGGGCGGCGCTCAGCGAGCGCGAGCGCCTGATGCAGCAGCGCGACGAACTTTCCTGGGCGGCAACGCAAGCGCGAGCGCAGCTGGAGGGCGTTCGGGCAGAGAAGGAGCGCGTGAATGCGGACCTGGACAAGAGAGTCGTGGAAATCCAGGAGAAGCTGGCGGCGCTGGAGGACCGCCTCAACGCAGTGATGGAGGAAGAGGCCGACCTCCAGGCTCAGGAGGAGAACGCCGCGAGAGAGGAGGCAGAGCGCCGGGCTCGCGAGGAGGCAGAGCAGAAGGCCCGGGCGGTGGAGGAGCAGCTGCGCATTCAGCGGGAGCGGCGCCAGACGGAGCTCGCTCGGCAGCGCGAAGAGGCACGGCTCGCGCAGCTGGAGGCCGAGAGGGCGCTAGCCAAGCAGAAGGCCGCTGAAGAAGCAGCCCTTGCCAAGGAGCGCGAGCTGGAAAGACAGCTTCGTGAGGTGAGGGCACAACTGAAGGCCGTCCATCGGGGGGTATCAATGGCAGTACCGGAGCCCGAGGAGTCTGGCAGCAGCGCGATGGTGGAGGACACCCTCGAGGAAGAAGAGACTGTGGAACCTCTGATGAAGAGACGGACTGAGAGGGAGTGTGACGATGGGGACGAAACCGTGAAATCTGTGTCCGCAGCCGTCAGCAGCAGTAGGGCACCGCAGTCAGAATCACAGGCGGCTGCTCCGAGTGGCAACAGCACATTTTTCATGTGCACTCCCGAGCAGTACGACGGCCTGCACCTGGCTGCCAGCCGATTGCGGAAGGAGGTTACGACGCTGGAGCAGCAGATGGAGGAGGAGTGTAACGAGGATGATGAGACCCTCATGTCCGTTCTGGCCGCCTCCCGCGCCGATCTGGAAGAGCTCGATGAGTGCATTACGTCCGTTCAACACAATGCACCATGGGCCGCTTCTGCTGATGCGCGACGTGAGAAGGAGATGACGCAGAGCGCGAACGTCGCGGAGACGGGGACGCAATACATCCAGGAGCAGATTGACCATCAGCGCTTTACAATTAGTCTGCTGGAGAAGAGATTACATCACACGAGCAAGCGGAGTGTCCTCAATAAGCTTGAGCAGGGTATCGTTCAGGCTCGGCGTGAAATCAGCCGGCTGCGCATTGAGCAGGACCGACTACGCAAGTCTGGCTGCGATGCCTTCGGGATCCCTGCGTCCATCAGCATCGCGGAGACTCTTGCTGAGGAGGTAAGGGACACAGAGGCGCGACAAGCGGCGGAGGAGGTACGCGCGGCAGCACGTGGCGACAAGTCTACTTCCCATGATGTAGCTGCAGCGGGGGAGCGGGCGGAGGTTGAGGAGGAGGAGGACATCGCTGCAGAGGCAGCAGCGCGCGGTAGTTGGGTGAACTCACTCGACGACGACGACGATGAGTACGGGGCCGATGATGTGAAGGCGTCACAGTCGGTCTCTGATGCAGCCACTGTTAGTAGTGCTACGACTTCCAGGGGCGCACCAGCAGCGGCGGTGGCAGAGGAGGTCCGTGCCGCGGAGATGGTTCCCCAGGATGATCCAGAGGCTCATCGACTGCGGCTGCGTCTGGAGGGGCTGCTGCAGGATATCCAGCATCTTCAGGATAACATTATGCATCAGGAGCGCGCCATAGATTACGACGACGAAGAGACCGAGACGGTACTGCTAGAGATGAAGCACAAACTCGGCCAGCTGCTTCGACTCCGCGACGACGTGCAAAAGAGGATGCGTACAGAGACAGCCGGAGCGGGAGTTGCCGAGGTGGTCTCAGCGCCCCATTCTGCTCCTGCTCTGTCACACCAGCGCCGCGACAATCTCGAGGCGATGCCCTCGGAGACGCGCCGCCGCCCACCAGTACACGTATCCTCGGCACCGAAGAAGATGCGGGTTGCTGCGCGTCAGGCAAGGCGGATGCGCTAAATGCCTAAGTATGGGTGAAAGAGGTGCGACGTGGTGCGGATTGTCTCTTCTGGGGCGTGCGGAGTTCTTTTTTACGTTTATTAATAATTTATTTTCCGCACACACCTCATAGAAAAAGAGCTGACACTACCACTTAGCGGCTGTGACGGCTGAAGTTATTATTATTATAATATATATATATATATTTTGGGGGGCGTAATTCTGAAGTGTACGCTCGTGGGTGTATGATAGCGAGCGTGGCTGCTCCATTATGCGTTCCCAGCCTCCTTCTGTCTGATCGCAATAGAGATGAGGAAAAAAAACAACGAGCAGGTGGAGGGAGTGATGTGCACCCAAGAGGCTGCATATGGTGTCCATGTACACGCGCAAACTATAGATGTGTGCCATCAGGGTGCTTTCGGTTTTTTGTTCCTTTTAGCCTCCCCTGGCTGCGCCTATAGACAATTATACTGAAGAGAAGAGCGCGTGCTGAGATTGCGGAGCCCATCAGAGAGCAGGGGCCGATGTGATGCTGGCCACGTCCCATTTAATTTCCACACCTTAACGCTGTGGCTCACTGATAGTCTGTGGTACTATAAGACGGTATTGCTGTTCCTATTTTTGCTCGCACCCCACAACTCCATACTGCTTCCTTTCTTTTTTTTTCTTCGGTACTATTTCAGAAAACTGAGGTGGGAGGGGAGAGAGGAACGTCCTTTGCGGGGGTGCCCTTGACCACTAGAGCATCTCCCCCGTGAGTGTGCCGTGTAGGAACCGCCGAAGAACGGCTGGCCCATTTTTTTTCTGTAGGAGTGCTTACTTAATATTCTGTGAGGAAAGGCAAGAAACGTACTGAAAATGCTTCGACTTAGCTGCACACTTCTGAAGAACCCCATCGTCTTCAAGCAAGGTAAGGGGATGTTCACTCACCAGCTGAAGCGCATCCTCAGCAAAAAATCACTTCACAAGTACAACTGGGACCCGCTTCCCATGTACGAGCCACGTAAACTTATTCATTCAAGTCGGTTCATCGACCACGACACATATGAAGAGAAATACGACCCCCACTGGGTAGAGAATGCACATCTCGTGCCGGACCAGCAGTACTACAACATCCCTGTGCCCACCGAGTACAAGGATGCGTACTGGTGGCGTGACCTGCAGGCACGGCGTGTGCAGTGTCCCACTGAGTGGGTCCACCATCGCATGCACAATAAAGGCGATAGGCGGCGTTACGATTTCCAGGACCTGGCCTTTAGAAAGAAGTTCGAGTTCACATATGAGGAGACTGTCAGCAACGCAAAGGATATGCGTAACTGAGAGTACGGCATGCGTCTGTGTGGAACCAGTTGTCCTTGTGGCTACTTCGTATTTGCGTGTGTGTATGCCGAGAGAGACAATGAGAGGGCTCGTGAGTACAGCCGGAGTGCACATGAGGGGATGTACTCTATCAGGCAAATCCCGATCGCCGGTCGGTGTACCACAATTGATACTCAGAGGAGCGGAAGCGAAAGAAAGAGAGATTGTAAGAGTCAACAATACAAACCACGCGCGATTCATCACACAGTAAGAGTACGATGAATCTTCAGCAGCAAGGGAGACTTGGGCTGAACAACAGATCCCTTGCATTCTATGATATATGCCCGCACGTATGACATCCTAACCAATGCACATTTTCTTCCTTTTCATTCCTCCCCAAACAACCCTTTCTCCTTTTACCACAATATGGACGAAGAAGTGCATAAATCGCTCTTGAAGGCGCATCTGCCCCTTCAGCCGCTCAATTTTTTTTTGTAGTTTACAGTGAAAAAGAACCTCCTCCCCCCATTCTACACACACACACACACACACAGGGCACTGCCCAACATGTTTGTGCCCAGCCTTAACTTGGACGGTACGCTGAAGAAGCGCTCCGCACTGCCGGAGCGCCTGGCGGATGATGGGCAGCCCGGCCTGTACTCTCCTCGCATCCCTAGCTCCGCCGTGCAAACGGCGAAGGCCTTCCCGACACCGTCATGCGTTGGTGGGGCCAGTGGTGGTGCATGTGTGTCTCCGATAGAAACCAGCGCCTCCAGCTCTACTTCTACGCGCGAGGACTCGTCTGCTGTGGGAATATCGGATCCGGAGGTGGACGCAATGCTACTGCACAGGTCGCGCATGGGATCTTCGGAGCGGTCGCTCTCCAACGCACGCCGCTCGGGGGCCATGGCGACGCTGGTGGACCATCAGCAGGCACGTCAGGGCTCCCCGTCCGTCCCGCGACTGAGCACGAATGAGTTGCTGCAGGAAGGCAGCCGTCGTCCATCGGTGGGGGCGAGCACGGGTGGCGACCGCAACTCCACTACGTCTACTCCAAGCAAAGGGGCACGCGGGCGCAAGTCCGTGCCGGGCATATTGTCAGCAGCCAAGAACGCGTCGAGCGTGTCCACCATTGACTTCGAGGAGGCCTACATTCTGGGTCACCCTTTTGCCGAGTACATGCAGCTCACAACCTCCAGCCACCGCACCAAAAACAGCGCCGCTGGTACAAGGGCCTCGTCTAGCGGCAATGCACACTTCCGCCAGAACCCGACGCAGTACATCTCCTCCATGGCGGTCTCGGGCGACTACGTGGCGGTTGGGGATCGGGCTGGGCGTGTTGCCGTCATGCAGCGGGAGCCCATTACACTCGCTCAGCAGAAGTTGCTGCTGCAGCGGGCGAAGCGAGAGGACGACGGGGGGAGAGAGGGCTCCCCTGGCACAGCATCCGTTGCGTCTCCAGCGCCACGTTCCAGGGACCACTATCGATTTCACGTATCCCAACAAGCGTACAGTAGTGTTATTGATCCACTGAATAGCGTTGAGGTCACACCCAACGTGTCGGCACTGGCTTTTCTGCCACAAAACAGCGCAGCCGCGTATCTGTTAACTGCGAATGAGAAAGTACCGAAGCTCTACAAGGTTGCGAATGTGCGGGAGTCCGCGCACCCCTTCCGGGCAGTGGACAAGATTGGCGCACGGAACATCGGCCCCCTCACTGCATCGAGCCGCAAGTCTACTGTTGCGATGAAAATCTTCTCACGGTACGCCCTGAACCACGAGTACAACATCAACTCCATTTGTCCCTTACCAGATAGCGAGCAGTTCGTGAGTGCTGACGACCTGACAATGCAACTGTGGTGCACGGAGTACCCTGACAACTCCATAGAGACCTACGACCTGCGCCCTTCATACGACGAAGAACCGCGGGAGGCAATTCGTTGTGTTCGGAGCTTCCCACACGAACCGTTTCTGCTGTTCGCTGTCACTTCACCAGGGAACATTCGGGTAATTGATATTCGGCAAACCCTCAAGTGGGTCAGCCAAACACCGCAAATCTTCGTCAACTTGCCTCACGACGCCGATGGTATGTTTGGCCCCATGACGAAGGGCCTCAGCGACTGCTCTCTGAGCCCGTGTGGGCGCTACATTGCCGGCCGTGACTTTATGAGGGTGCCTTTATGGGATGTGCGCATGTCTGGAGGAAGCGGTAGCGTCGCCAGCAGCCCCGGCATCCGCAGCAACGTCGTTCGCTCGTGGGAACTGCACCCCCACCTGCAGCAGGACCTGGAAACACTCTACCAATCAGATCTGCTATTTGAGCGCTTTGACCTCACCTTCATGAACCACACACATGTGTGCACAGGTGGATTTAACAACTCCCTCTTTATCATTGACGTCACACAGGACACTGAATCACCCACCACACCACTGGACACGTTACAGAGTGACAACACAGATAAGCTTCCCACTCGCGGCGTGAACGTGTTTCAGCTCCCAAGCACAGAGGGGGTGTCTGAGCTGCGCAAAGCGACGTTGCCTCCGCAGCGTCGCAGCGCACTGGCTTCTCATGCTGCTGGAAAAGATAGCCCATTGGAGTTGGGTTCCCGTATCCCCTTGATGTCGAGGCCGTTCATGTCCTTGGGCGGCGCCTGCGGCATGATGGTTTCTTGTGGTCAGGTGGCTATGCAGTTGAGCTATAACGGTCTTAAATCATAGGTACGTGATCATACGTGCGGCTGCGTGGTGCGTGCGGAGGAGGCCCGGAGGGGGGGGGGGGGCTAAGGGGCACATAAATATGGCGTGCATGCATCCTCGTGCGCGTAGACATGCACTGTTGGATGGGGCACACACGTTTTTCTGTGTCCTCCTCCCCATTCTTCTCAACTCCCATCCGGTTCCTCTGCTTTTTTTTCAATGTCAGCGTACGTACGCATCAGGCCATTAGCACACACAACACACACGTGCCGTCGCACACCGCACAGCGTTGCGACAGTACAGGGCTTCCCATCTTAGTGGGTGCTTTCCCCCCTCTGTACTTACATTAGCTCCGTACCTTGGACTCCCATATATTGCTGCACGCTTTCCACCACCACTTCTTGCCTACTTTCGCAATATAGTATTTCATTTTTATAGTTAGTCCTCATCACCTGTACGTCATTATAATAGGGAAATAAGCAAGCCCATACACACACAAAATAATAATCGCACAAGCAATTTTAGCGCAGCTTGCTGCTCACCTCCAAGACAACACTTACGGGTGGTTGGAATAGTCCTTCCGCAGACATCGTAGCAGCACACGCTTTGAAGCGATACCACTGACAAAAAAAAGAGAAGAGTACAACAGGTATACCATATCGATTTCTACCCATCGGTATCTTTTTAGACAGAAAACCAAAAAATAATACTAACGCCAAGGAGAACACAGCAAACACAGTAAGATGCCACCCAAGAAGCGCAGCTCCAGCCGCGCTCGTTCCACTAGCCGTGGGCGCGCTGCGAGCAAGGGTCGCTCCAGCAGCCAATCCAAAGCTAAGGCGGCCGTTGATCTTTCCTACAACGCAGTCATAAAACGCAAGTTCACACCTGAGCGGGACACATGGAATGGTGAGTATGATTTCCAGGGTCCACTTGGAGCCCTTTTCATTATGGTGGTCTCCCATATACTCCTGTACTACTTCTATGTGTGCGTTGCTCACTATCAGGGCACCATAATCTACCCTGGACACCCAATGCTGAAGGGAAAGAGTATGCAGTCGGCGTTCTGTGAGTACCTCTCGGTACACGCCGCACCAACGTGGAAGGCCTTCGCTATCTTCTGGTCCTTCCTTCTACTGGAGTACATCCTTGCACTGGCACTCCCGGGCTTTTACGTGAAGGGCTTGAGTCTGCCCTCTGAAAATGGGTATCGCCTCACCTACAAATGCAATGCTATTGGCGCGTGGTACTTGATCCTCATCATTGTGGGTGTCCTCCACTACACTGAGATCTTCCCCCTGTATACGCTCCGCCGTGAGTTCGGTCACTTCCTGACCGCCGCCGTCTTGTCGGCCGACTTCATCTCCATCTGGGTGTACATCTGCGGTCTTCGCCACGCTGTGCGCATGACTGGTAACCTGATCTACGACTTCTTTATGGGGTCTGGCCTGAACTACCGCCTCCCCGGTGATATTGACGTCAAGATGTTCGCGGAGTGCCGTAACTCGTGGGTGCTGCTCATGCTGCTTACGCTCAGCTGCGCAGCAGAGCAGTACAGCGAGCTTGGCTACCTGACATCCAACATGTGGTTCATGGTGTTTGCCCACCTGCTCTACGTCAATGCTGTCCAGAAGGGCGAAGAATTGATCACGACCTCTTGGGATATTTACTACGAGAAGTTTGGGTGGATGCTTGCCTACTGGAACTCTGCCGGTGTGCCCTTCCTCTACTGCATGCAGTCCTTCTACATTCAGACCGTTATGAAGGAGAAGCAGCACTCTTCGTGGGTGATTGCAATCATGGTGATTGTGCTGCTCCCCACATACTACGTGTGGGACTCGATTAACTCCCAGAAGAACCGCTTCCGCATGCTGCGCAGCGGCGCCCCGCTCGAGGTGGTGTCTCGCAGCACTTTCCCGCAGCTGCCCTGGCGCTTCATCGAGAACCCGCGTACTATCAAGGGCCCGAATGGCGAGCTGCTGGTGGACGGGTTCTACCGCTACGCCCGCAAGCTGCATTACACGGTGGATGTGATCCAGGCGCTCCTGTGGGGCTACTCGTGCGGGTTTGACTCCTTCATTCCCTACTTCTACGCGTGCTTCTTTATCGGCCACCTCATCGACCGCGAGCGCCGCGACGACAAGCGTTGCAAGAGGAAGTACGGCAAGATGTGGGATGAGTACATCGAGACGGTTCCTTACAAGTTCATTCCGTACGTGTACTAGGAGCGGAAAAAAAACGGAAAAAGACGTGGGGCTTTCTGTGGGAAACTCTACCCCCCTCCTGTATTTTTGTGTGTGTTTTAACTGAGGCGCTGCACTGTTTGAGTGAGTAGGATCTGCTGTATAGAGCGAGGAGACACAGGTAGGTGCAGCACCGAAACCGCAAATTGCAATGTGCACAGCGCATGAAAGAAGAACAAAAAAATATATAATAATAAACGAATGAAGTGAGAATATTAAAAGAAATGAGAATAATTGTGAAAACGAAGCTGTGCTTCTTCTCTTCCTCCATAGATTACTTGGTGGGACGCCCACCTCACACTCAGTGAGCAGCGGGGGGCAAGGAAGCTATTTTTTTTTGTGGCTCTGTTTTATTATTATTATTTGCTGTCGTAAAGAGGGGGCTCTCAACTTTCAATATTAGGTCTAAGGCACTTTTTTTTTACGTGCTGGTGTTATTGTTGAATCTTTTCTGAGGGTGAGAGAGAGCACAAGGGAGTAATCGCTGCGAAGAAAAAAGAAGAGGAGGGAAAGCAGAAATGAACACATGCCCTCTGAGGGCTGTGGATAGGTCAACCTAAGAGTCCTCCCACCTTTTTTTTTGAATGACAAGATACACAAGGACACGCGAATGGACTGGCGTTGGTAGTCGGAGTTGTGCCGTTCATATCAGTCATAACCCCTGAGGGTTGGACTTTGAAGTAAGTTGAATGAAGAGGCATGGCGCTTACGTGGGTACCCATAGATGTGCCCTTTGTTTTACTGGCGGTGGCCACTGAGGAGCTGGTTAGCTTTGCTTACGCTTACTTGCTGGCCGAAGGCGTGTATGTGTGTGCGCACGCGTTTTGGTTCGTGCATTTTATTTACTTCCATGCTAGCCCCCATGCTGAACCAGGTGCCACAACGCCGTCCCTCCCCCTTTGTCCTGATTTCATCTCGTATCGCCCTCCATGTATGAGTACAGTTACCCTCGTCGAGGACAATTCGGTACTGCCAGGCGTGAGCGCGGCTGTATGTTTAGTGATAGATATTCGTAACATGTGTACGCTTATGTGACGCTGTTTGTTGGTCTGGGCGTTCATATGAAACGTGCTCACCCACACAAATCTGTTTAACTAATAGGTCATTCGAGATTACCCCCGAAAGAAAATGATGAAGTGAATCATGAAAGGCCATTGAGGGATGTATGCGGCCTTACCGGGTCTTCTACTGTTCTCCACTTATATGTGCTTGTATGCGATCTTGGCGAAAGGAAGAAACAAATATACGCATACACACGCAAAGTGAAGCCGATCTCGGATTTGGAGTTCTTTATTCTTTGAGCAAAGAATGTGAAGTGAAATAGCAATACAGTACATGCGCGCGAGGCCTTTTTGTGTCTGTCACTCTCTTCCGCTGGCTGCGCACCTAACTTGCTCCTATTTTCCCTGTTGAGACTCACTGCCCATGGAGGGATGCACAGCCTTTAAAAAATTCTTGTATTGCTGTGTTTTCTTTTCCGCACTGGTTTCTAAGATGTGCGTTGGTGCGCCCCCCTTTAAGGTGTCATTGATCGTTTCTCTTGGATGTGCGTGTGCGTGATGGAAATTACAGCACAGATAGTTTAGTCTCCGAAGACCAAAAAAAGAGCACGTTGGGATCTTTATGCATCTATATATATATATATGTATATAGATATACACCTATACTTTATATTGTCGGTCAATACTCCTTCTTTTTCTTTTACCGCCATTCAATAGAGATTAAATGGCTGTGCTCCGACAGCCGCTGATGAAAAGGAGTCGCAATGGGCGGACACTGGCAGCTGCGGGAAAATGAATGTACCGAACTTGTTTCTTTTTATTACTTCAATATTTTTTGTTGTAAATGCACAGAGAGAGAGAAGTGACCAATGTCAGAAAAGGCGCCTTTTTCTTTCCCACTACGCTACCGGAGACACATTGCACCAGTGCACAGACGTGCCGTATTTGTTGCTACTGTCTCTACCCGGTATCAGTTTGCATTGCTGCGTTCAGATATCTACTTGCTCTCTCATCACCTCGCTTTCGCTCACTTTTTCAACCTTACGTAACACTGCCAGTTTAGCTTGCTGCCAGGATCAGAGTGGACAAGGTTTCCTGCAATTGAGACTCCCTCTGTGTGTCTGTGTCTGTGATAGTACAGATACTCAAAAGAGCGCTCATGCTGAGGCACAACCTTTTGCTGGCGGACAGCTTCAAGGAGCACTATCACAGAGTGCATCTGCCCCGCCGCATCGCTCTGCAGCGGTACGTAAGACGTGAGCAGGCAAAGGTGACCCGTCAGAATGCCACTAGTAGCAACACGCATGGTGTGGCGGAGGTCCCCTATAAGTACAACCGCTGGTGGGTCACCAATGACCACGAGTTTGTGCACCAGTTCGCCTTTGTAGAGGACCCGGAGGTCACACGGGAGAAGCGCACCACACTTCCACTGGTGACGAAGGAGAACATATGGCGGGAGCCACACAAGACCTACTTCATGCCTTTTGCGCCCTTCATCAAGGTCGTGGACTACGCGAAGGACGCCGACGCGAAGTTCCTGAAGCCGGTGAATGTGCCTCGCTGGAAGGACTACATGCAGCGCACGAAGCCAGTCGTGCCGCGGACGTGGTATTAGGCGGCTTGTCAGCAGTGCGCAGAGGGGTGGGAGGAGGCTTGTTACTGTTATCCGCGGGCAGGTGCGACTCCAGTTGAATCCTACTTGCCGTTTTCAAGTCTGTAACCACCTGAACGGACTTGTGGGACCATTGCTGTTTAGCGATGTGATGTTGTTCTCTGTGTGTATGTACTGGTGTGGTTTGTGCTGCACGGAGTGGTGTGGTTAAGATTGTATGGACAGAGATCGGCGCTTAAGCTACTTACACCTGAGCGGTTGCACACGATCGCACGCGTGTGTGCATATGGGTATGAGAAAACGATTACTGACTTTATATGCGTACGTGTACATGTGCGCTCTTACAACAGAGCCATTCAGCTGCGTTGTGGTTCATCCACACTGTTCTGTGTCTCTCTCACCTCCACCCTACTGCTCTCTCTGGCGGCTACGCTCCCATGCTGGTGCTAGGAGTGCTTTCTGAGAGAGAAAAAAAGACGCACACATATATATTGCAGGATATTATTAAATTAGTAAACAGTCTATTTACTGTATCACTACCGCCACCCTTGGCAGGGCTACTATGCTGAAAGGATTGGTGGATGAGACGAAGCTGACTGAGGAGCAGGTCAAGCATATTGATACTCTTCAGGACGAGATTGATGAGATATGGAACCGACGTGGAGGCTACGAGATCGACCCCGATGCGTGGGAGGACATGCCCATCTTCATGGAAAACATCACGGAGGATGATCTCGAGAAGAACGCCAATTGCGCAGCCCTCTCGTCTATCCTGTACGATGAAGTCCCCCCAGACGACATCGCGGACAATCGGAAGGAGCACGGCAACCGCGCACTCAAGCTAGCGCTAAACCCGACACAGGTGAAGCGTGAGAATCTCGCGCGGGCTGCGTGCCACAGCTATACTGAGGCCCTGCAAGCTAAGGGAAAGGACACAAAGCTCACGTCGGTCATTTACGCCAATCGTAGTCTTGCACAGTTCATCATCGGCAACTACGGTCACGGACTCGAGGACGCGCAGCGGGCGATTCTACTGAATATAGACTACCACAAGGCATACTTCCGCGGCGCCAAGTGCGCGGAGCGTCTCAAAAAGTACGATCTTGCGATCGATCTACTGACAAAGGGTCAGCAGGTGCAGCCCCCACCTGATGCCGCCGGGCTACTGGAGTTCAGCGACCTGCTTAAGCATTGTCGTGATGCCAAGGCTGCGAAGGAGAGAGATGAGAAGCAGGCGAGCCGACGTACACGTGTGCAGGCAGTCAAGTCATCTAACATCCTCCACTCCATCACTAGCGCGGGCATCCGCGTCTCACCGATGTCGGAGGTATCTAGCGAACAAATGGGTGTCTTCGGTAACCCGCAGCCTTACTTTGATGACGACGGCATGCTGCACGTGCCCATCCTGTTCGTGTACGACGAGTACCAGCAGACTGATATCATGCACGACGTGGCGTGTGACGTCTGCGCGGCGGAGTTGCTCAGTGAGTTGATGCCCTTTCCCTGGGACGACCGCGACCGCTACCGTGGGCTCGAGGACGTGATGGTGTGCTACAAGATCGACGATGGCGTGAAGGCACCCAGGTACTTCGAGGTGGATCAGTGCCGGCCTTTGATGGAGGTGTTCCGCTCCGAGACTTACATGATGCCCAGAGCACTGCCCGTTTTTCACATCATCTGCAAGACTAGTGAGCTGGTGGGGCGGTTCAAGGTAAAACGTGTCAGTTCGTCGTAGTTCCCAGCTGCTTTGCTCTTGTGGCTGCGCTTTGCGGGAAAAAGAACCACGATGCCGCAAGTTGTGGCATGATATTTTCCTCTTCTTATTTGCTGTTTCATAAATCACCCCCGCGTTTAACTTTGGTAAACCAAGGACGGAACGGCAAAAAAGCGATGAAGACAGATACATAAATAAATAACATCTTTGTTCTCACAAACACATAGGTAGGGTGGATGCCATGTACACCAGTACGTTCCCTCACCACAGGTCGCGTCACAAACACGAGTGACCGGTCTGAAGCCCGCTTCAGAGTAACTTGTGTTTCTGCGCACACAGAGGGACTTCCATGCACTATTGCTGGCGACATGCACCGTTTAGGACCCTGTGTTACTCTCTCTTTTTTTCCCCTCCCCTCCCATCCCTTTGCCTCACTCACCACTTTTGCTCTTATTTCTCTCCCGTCTTCATTCCTTTTCCATCCGCAAAAATATGTGCCTCGTGCGCGCATCGCACAGTCGGCAAAGCTGCTTCTTTGTGAATTGCAGCGGATGCGTCAGCTGACCACACTTGCATCTCCTCGGCATTTTTCTTACCTACATGCACACACGCACACGCACACACATAAACACACACACACACACGCGTGGTCATCTTGTCTGCTGATTTCCGCTAAGCTAGTCGAATGCCAGTGGGAGCGAGTGAGGATGTGACCTCACGCGGCGAGGAGCTGCTTTTTGGCGGCTACCCAGCCCTGGTGTGGATTTTGCTTGCAGTGGAGTTTGTGGAGCGATTGGGCTACTATGCGGTGGCCTTTTCGCTCTTCACGTACTGCACAAACATGCTTCGCACTGGCGTGTCCACTGCCAATGCGGTGGTCAATGCCCTCTACGTGGTCATCCCGGTGGCGGCATTTGCATCTTCCGGGCTAGCGGACGGGCGCATAGGACGGCCAAAGACACTTTTAGTTTCTCTGGTCGCGTACGCGGTGGGGCTCGTTCTGCTGACCATATCGTCGCTGCCTCTGATGTACATGGACTACCCTAACCATCCAACCTGGCCAAGCTACCTGCTCTTCGCTGTTGCCCTCGCGGGCATTGGCGCCGGCTACGGGGGCATGAAAGTGTGCACAAATCCGATGATGGCAGACAGCGTCGTGGAAGCCCATCAGCACATCGATGAGTCTGGTGTGAGGGTGGAGGACGCAGTTGCGAGGCTCTTTGGTACTACCTACTGGGTGACAAACTGCGGAGCGTTGGTGGGCATCTTCGTCGCCCCTTTCTTGCGCGGCCTGGATGACCGCACCGTCACTGTGGGAGACTCACAGTTCACAAGTGGCTACTACTACAGCTACTCCCTCTCCTCGGTGTCGGTGCTGGTCGGCTTGGGCCTCTTTACCGCGGCCTACCACCGCTTCACTCGGAATGATCCCGCGCCAGCCTATGTGCTTGTGCGCGTCTGCTACCGGGCTGCCAAGAACCGCTTCAAGTGCATGATTGGGCAGAGAGCGGACAACTCGGCTCTATACAGCGATTGGCTCAGCTACGCGGCTTACCCGTCCTCACCATCGTCGTCGGAGGACGCGGAGGTGGGTGGTGGGGCTGGGCGCTACAACAAGGCGTACGATGTCGTGGTCGCTCGCGATGGCAGTGGCTCGTCGAGTGCACCAACTTCTCCATTGCCTCAGCACCACACGTACGGGTGCACCTCCACCGGTGGTGACCCTGACAGCGCAAGTGTTACCGAGTGTAGGCAGTGCCAGTACGACATGGACGATAGCTCGTCTGCTGGGTGGATCGCTGACACCCGCGCCACCTTGGCGGTCTGCAGGGCCTTCGTGGCGCTTCCAATATACTGGCTCATCTGCAATCAGTACAGCACCAACCTCATGGTCCAGGCAACCGCTCTGCGCCTCACCCCTGGCGTACCGCAAGAGGTGTTCAACAACATTAACACATTCACTGTGCTCGTTTTCCTAGCGCTCTACGACCGCATCCTGGAGCACTTCAGGGCCCGCAGCCATCCAGCAGTAGCTCGCGTGGTCATGGGCTTCGGGCTGATGCTGATATCGATGCTGTGGTGCGGCACAGTGCAGTGGTGCGTGGCGGGCAGAGGGTCCTACGATGACAGTGACGCCTACGTCCTCAATGACGGCGCGGAGAGGCTCTCAGCGATGTGGCTGGTAGTGCCGTACGTGTTGCAGGGCGTCGCCTCCGCGCTTGTCGACCCGGCAATCATGGAGATTGCGTATTTGCGGGCCCCACAGCGCATGAAGGGGCAGGTAATGGGGCTGTACTGGGTGGCCTCCAGCGCGAGCGGGTTCCTCGGCATCGCCCTCTCACCCATTCTGACGCCGCAGAATGCCACCATTCTCTTCTTCAGCTTCGCTCTCTCTCTGGTGCCCGTCACAGTTCTCTTTTATCTTCTCAATCGCACACAGGATGACACGGACCCTGTAGTAGTGGCCATCAATGCCACTGCTCAGTGCGAGCCCTGCAACCCCGACAAACTGAAGAGGGAGAATGACAGTACATGATATCGATAAATATATAGCCGATAAGAGGTGAGAACATTGTTGGTACTGACAGCTCTTGTGTTTGGCTCACACTACTCCTTTTTTCCTTTTTTTTTCTGCTCTGTCTCTCTGTTGCACGAGGTGGCTTCTCATAAGAACTATTTCTTCACTTTTCACCAGCTACCGCACCAGTGCGTGAGGATACGACGAAAAAAATAAGATAAATTAAAGGATGTTCAGTAGAGCAGTGCCCCCCGCTTCTGTTTCTCCACCACCACCTTTCTTACTTATGTGTGCAGTGGTTTCCATGGCAAAATAGGTAGTATGCAATGAGTGGAAGCATACCATGAGACACAAATTGGACTTGATCCTTACCCCCGGACGTTTTTTATTGGAAGGGTGGAAGACCATTCTGATTGTCACCCTCCATGTTTGTGTGCTGACGTTGTGGCTTAAGTGGCTTGAATGAGAGAGAGAGAGCATCAAACATCAAGGCAATGAAAACACAAAATTGAACCCAATTAGATTGAATTCGTGGCGTGATTACATGCGATACACAGAGGTGCGTAAGTGAGTTTACGTAGTACTGGGAATTCACTTGGACCATGGAGGGCCCGGACTCCCTTTTTTTGGTATTTTATTGTCTTTTCGAATACTGCTTCGTTTCTCCCTTTGTTAATACAATATAATAACACCACAACTCTGGGGTTTCGGTGCGTTACTCCCTCAATAGTTGTGCGAAGACTCTACAACAATGGTTGCCAAGAAGCGCGTCTGCAAGAAGGTGGCCAAGAAGGTCAGCCGCAAGAGCCCCGAGTACTCCACGGTCCGCAAGAGCTGCTCCCCTGGCACCGTCGCCATCATCCTCGC
>JAODGE020023012.1:0-15799 GCA_027574965.2 Ecitophya simulans
CTAGAAAACAATTTATTTCCGTCCTGAAATTCCTCATCTCTAGTTAGAATGACGAAGAATGTGAATGTTAATACAACGATGTGTAGAATAACGATTGTAGAATAACGAAAAATGTGGATTTATGTCGAGTAATTATTTATTACTCAAGCCAATGTATGTGGTGCGCAGCGAAAACAAAAATGACCTCCTGGTAACGGTGCAAGCGAGGCGCGCTGAGCGCAGCGATTTCAATGCTAAAATTCATTGCGAACGCTCTTGCCCAAGACCTTCCAGCGAGAGCGCACCAGCAACGCGCGCTGGCGTTTTTCGGCAACGCTCGGCGGGCCACCGCCGCCGTGTCGCAAGAAAGCGCGAGCGTTGCGCGCCGATTTCACGTTCCGCGCGCACCGGGAGGGCAAGTTCATCGCGCGCGGCCAAAAACTGTTAACGAGCGCTGCTCGAAAAGAAAAAAATAACGGCGGCCATGCACTCTCACCAAGTCTTGTTTCGACGACGCTCCGACGTGCCAGCGCTAATAAATGCTAATACGTAACCGCCGCGCCGCCGACAGGTACGCGGAGCTCGTTTACGCGAAGCTCACAACGTTGCCCGGCCGAAAGCCGAAAGCCCACAGTGTGAAAGGATTGACTTTCACCTCGAACCGAAATTTCGGCGATGCAACGATTGCGTCGCGAGAGGCCAATGTCTTGCGGCGTGCGAACGAAAACGAAAAGAAATTTAAAAGAAATCCGCGGTCGCCGACGCGAGAGGCGGTTAGTAATGAAAACGAAATTTGTTGCGGACCGCTATGCGGCGGTTGTTATGGAATAATTCGTACGATGACTCCGCGACGCCGAAAACAGCGAGAGACGCAAACAGCGGCACATCAAAAAACCATCAAACGCCGGCGAAATCGAGTTAAACTTAAACTTGCGTATTTTTATCGGGAATGCGCGCCGATTTCCTGAAACGAGCGTGAAATGTTTTTACAGAAACACAATCTCGCGCATCCTCTCACACGCATTCATTTTGCAAAGTTAATATAGGCAACCAAAATATCTTCCAAAGACATAACCCAATCTGTACATTTTTATTACATAGTATGTTTAAAAATCATGTTATTAATGTGCACCATTTTTTGTTATTCGACAAAAAAATAGAGATAAGAAAATCTAATGAAGCAAATGGTTTTTATCGTCCACATTTTTTGTCATTCCAACTAGAGATAAGAAAATACGGGGAAAAATAGATTGTGTTTGATTTAGTAAAAAGTAATGAGCGTTTAATGTAAACAAGTGAATTGTACCACTCAAAAACTCATTGTTTCTCTCTCTCATCGTCGACAAGGTTGCACGTCGTCTTAATGTACTTATCCTAATTGCCAACGTTGAGGAGAACATGCAAAGTTGGCTCTTCAATTTCATCCAATCTAAAACCCACCGATTTCTGGCTAAACGGCATCGACAAACTTGCCGAACGGAAATTGTTAGCAATGACGTAGGACACATAATTAATTATATTGTTTTTGCATCCAATAAGCGGCAGTCAAATATTTATTGGAAAAACGCTTAGTACTTATTACTCAACGCATTTATTTAGAACGACGAAAAATGTGAACGATGATACAACAATTTGCTTTCGCTGATGTTTTTCATCTCTATTTATTGCAGCGCAATAATGTGATGAGCAACCTGCGAGCGAAAAAATGAATGCGCTCTATGAAATGCCGACGGATGATCTTGATCGTTCGAAAACGGTGAAAGTTTTTCATCGTCCGAAAAGAAATTCGGCGCGCGACGGCATTTCGGTGGGCCCGACGCGAGTCGGAGTTCTTTTTTCGGCCCGACGGCGCACTTGGCTGCGCCGAGTCGCGGATCTGCCATCGCCACTGTTGCTCGCGACGCCGCCGCGATCGGCCGGGTGTGCGGCAGTTTCGCGGCTCGTAGGAGCGCGCACACGCACGACCCGTATCACCGCGCGCGCCGCCTGCCGACGCCGGTGTGTGCGCCTAGTTCGTGCCCTACTTTGGTACCTGGTCGAGTCGCGGCGCGCCAAAGGCCGCGCTCGCCCGACGTAGCTGTATCTGTAGTACTACGAATACAGTTAGCGCGAGCGGTGCGCGAACGACGCGCGCGCGCCCGGTCCGTCCGTCCGTTCGGCGCCTCCGCCACCGCGCAACTTCGGCTAGGCTCCGAACTATAACTGAAAAAGTCGCGCGCCGCTTGTAAATCCTCGCGGAACGCATCGAGTTCGACGTGCGCGCAAAACGCACGCGCAGTTTGCAGTTAAGTTGACGGCTTCTCTGCCAGTTCCTGCTAGCGGAATGGATTTTCTAATAAGTTATACTTATAATAAACGAAATGTGTGCGCGGAACATTGCGAGATGTCAAGTTTTCCATGGATTTTAAGCCGCCAGTGAAGGAAACGCGTGCTTTGATTTTTGTCTTGTGAATGGGGCGACATGTCTTCGCTAGGTGAGTTGTCGAATCGCGCAAATTTTGCCACTCATTCATATCGCTGGGAAAATCGATCCACGCGAAACGCTAGCACAGCGCACGGATATGAAACGGCCGACGCGGAATTCCAATCGAAATCGGACTTGCATCAAAACAATACGGCGCGCTCGGGCGTCTTAGAAATGCGCAATCAGCGCGTGCTGGAGTTACACGTCGAGCGCGCACACGTAACGTGAAAGTCACTTTCACTTCGTGCGCACTTCGAGCGTCGCGCGTACTCTCTTCCTCGCAGGCGCGCGCCGCGCGGCTAATGAATAGAGTGAGAATAGAAGAACGTGGATATATGTAACAGCAGGAAGTGACCGGATCGACGATTCATCCCACATTTTGATTTCATACACAATTGCGCGCGGCTTAAGCCGCCAACGCTAATCTCGCCGCCGCACTCGAGCTAAACGACGCGATGTTTATTGGTATTGATGCGTGCTGAATGCGACGCGGACCGGGAAGTAAAATGACAAATCGCACGCCGCCAGCGCGCGAACGGGCTGCGGACGACGTGCGCGAGAAGTACTTGACTTATTGTCACTTTCTAAAACTGCACAAAGGAACACATTTCTTCGCAGCCGACAAAGTTTAGCAGGAAATGCTATGCAAATCCACGCACATTGCCCTATCGCTAAAGATGTAAGCCGCACGGAAATATGCAAAACAAGCGCCGCGTATGCGATAACAATTAATCATTATACGTTTATTAAGCTCATTACCGATCGTGCGTACCGACGTAACGGTACAACGTGCTAGTTAGCTTTTTCGTGCGTTGTGTCGTTTGTTGTGTGCCTACCTAAAATGAAACTGGAAGACTGGCACAATAAAAGTACTTTTGCGCGCCGACTTGAAATGTGCGCATGCATCTTTCGCGTTAAACAATGACGAACGAGCGCGTAACATCGGCGACCTTCCAGCTCCGACGACGAATAAATAAATTCTTTTCTTACCAATCGTTTAATGCGTTAAAACGCTTTCAACTCCGACAGTGAGTAAGAACAGCGCGCATGACCGTCGAGAGACGAAGCGATTGGCACGTTCGATTTTATTTGCAATTTTGCGCCCAGAAAGCACTTGCATGCATTAATCAGGCTCGAAGAGACTCGAAAAAGTGCGAATTGAAAGTGTGATTGCATCGAATGGCAAATTTCAAAATAAATTCGTTTCTTGTGGTACCAATGCAAAAAGCTACGAAGCGAAATTTGCAATTTCTTTTGTACGCTTTGACTAAACTTTTAGAAAAGTTGCATAACTGACAAGTTGTTGTTGCGCGTCAATTATTATTACATATTGCATGTTATGATAATACCGTTCAATAGGTGCAACCACAATAAACTAATTTGGTAGTCGACTGCACGCGGAATTTTCATAGTTTTGCAGTTACCGAACACACAATAAATTGCGAACGCATAAAGAAGTCGTTACATAAAATTTACTTGCGACTGAGACTCGTTTCCTTGCATTTCTCATTCTTCTCCGTCAAAAGATTGCCGAGAATAACAACACAACGATAGCGCAAAGAAAGTCTGCGGTTGAAACGCGCAAAAACTTAGGAAAATACTTTCGCGAGATTGCGATTATGTGACACATTCGCGTGCATTTCTAATTACGAGCGTTAATTGCAGTCGCTTGATCGACGCGTAACGTAATGCACATTACTGCATTGCAGCTCTCTTTGAGATGCAGCCACGACACGTTTTTATGTATTCGCCGTGGGATATTCGTCAAATATGTTCTTCGCGCGATCGAAAGGATTTTCGAGCGCGAGCAGCGTTGGCCAAAATGTTCCTCCTTTCCTGCTGATGTATTGCGGCAGGTCATTAACATCAGAAAACTTTCTCCGACACACACAAAGGCGTTTCTATGTTCTGCTCCTTGGCGTGCACGAAAAGCAGCGCACACAGCCACGACCAGCAGGACAGCGTGCAACGAGTCGAGCGTTCATTCGCTTCGGCGTTATATAAGTGCGAATTTTGCTTTCCAATAATGACGCTCGTAATGTGCTTCTTTCTGCTACGTCCTGCCGACGAACGCTCGCTAGTCGATAATAGCGTGAGACTGGCAAACCGCGCAAAGAAGCCATAAGTCAAAACTAGAAAAGCTTCGGATTCGACTATGAGAGAACGACTGAAATTTGCTAAGTATTTCTGGTTGTTCTAGTATTAGGCTGTGTAATAATTAACGAACGTTTAAACGAAACATGTGTCTTGTCCTGCATACAATTTGAACAACCCCGACGTTCAAATCTAGGCCAGTCGATTATTGGCAAAATTTAGCGAAAAATACATAATTGATTGAATCGTTCTTACATTTGATGAGGAACATTCGAATTTTTAAGAAAGAAGTAAACCCACATCACATACTATTTTAAATATTTATTTAAATAAATTCGAACTGTGTAAAACTCCAAACATTTTGCATTCTTCGGAAAGAAAACTTATTAGAGATATTCAAATTACAGTTACTGCACAGCGAATGCTCGAGTCGGTTGCAGTTGGTGATTAGTTATTAAAAATATCAAATGGCTGTTGTGCAACGTCTCGCCCCGGCCCCGCAGAGGTTGCGCTCCGCTCGACGGCTCGCTTTTCCAATAGTAAATACGTATATAAAGTTCACTTCAGTAAGGTCAACTGCATAATGTCCAAGGATGTCTCATTGAGAGAAACACAGCGACGCCAGTTTGGAAAAAGGATCGCTGTTACAGTCAACGACGAACGGTGACTTCTTAACCATTCGGTTTCGAACGAAATCTACGTCGGTTTCGTTATCGCAGATAAATGTCGGGCGTCGCATGCGTGCGATAGCTGAAAATCGATCGGAATGCACTAGAAATGCATTTCAGGCATATTTTGAGCTATTGCACAACAGATATGCATGATGCGTTTTGTCTGGACAGACGTTTTGTGCGGACGCTAACAATAAGTTGTTTGCTCCTGCGCACACGCGATTCGGGACGCGAGGCGGTAGTACTACGCGAGGCCTATTAATACGCCGCGCCAATCGTGCGCCGGCGAGCGACGCCAGCGGAGAGAATGGAATATACTATGGAAATACTATGCGCACGCCGTCGCGGCGGATAAACAGTGCGCGGCGCGTAATTTTCGCGAGACCACGTGTGCGGAAAATGCGCGCGCGCGACGATAACGTCGCGAACGCGGCGCCATCGCGGACCCACCTCAACGCGCCGAGCGGTATTTATCGTTCGTCGTCGTGTTTATCAATCGCAAATTAAGGCTCGCGTAACCAGTAAGCAGTGCGCGCCCGCGACCATCCCGCCGATGCTGTTCGGGACGGTGTGGGGCGGCGGCCCAAACTTTCGGACGTGCTCACGTGTCGCGCGTAATCAGTGCGCGCGAGTGACCGTTACTGGATTCGAGTGAATTCCGCGCGCTCCTTTGTTAGCCTGCTGGATTGTTGCAAAAAATATTAGTGAAAGGTCAAGTTCTATGAATAAACAGACGCACGCCGGCGGGTAGCGCAAAAACATGCAGCCGCGTAGGCTCACTGCTGCTGCTGGTGCAGGCGACTCGCGGCGATGCATTCGAAAAATACGCGACGAGCGTCCGGCAAGGTTATGCCATAACAAATTCTCTATTGGCAATCGTTCCTGCGTCGCACCGCACTGCAACGTAAGTTACTGAGCGCGCGAGATGCGACGACGGCTTCACTTGACTCTGCGAGAAGCGTTCGATACGACGACGACTTTTGCTAAAACAATTGTGAAACTTTGCAATTTACGATCGCCAATATAGTATCGCATTTTTATGTTATGCGCGGCTAGAATTACAATTACATTTTGCAATAATAGCGTCCACCTACGATGGACGCTGCACGCGTCGACTGCGCGTTGTTAACAATCAATGAATGAATAAAGCACTACGACGACGAACAATTGTTTAAAGTTGTAAAACTCGCTAGAAACCTAATAAACAAACTTTTTTCGTTTGGACTTTGATTCGCAACTCGGAGCGCGCATTTTTTAATCGTCAAGGTTCAACCAACTCGCAGATTGGTTGTAAATCGCAGCAGTGAGGCTTCGTCATTGCCAAAAACCTTTGACATTGGCCTTTTATCCTAGAATCAGCTGCAAACTCATTTTACATTTGATTCGATTAAAAAACGTTGATTAAGGTTACGCGTCCGAGTACAGTGTGAACTCGATTCGCTGCGGTCGCGGTTCGACAGTTTTGGTCGTTGTTAATGTGGATATTTGCCGCGTTTAACGGAATTTACGACCGACGACTCATGGTAATGGCGTCCGATTGAAAATGGCGTTATGGCATTGACTTTTTCTCCTCTTTTCCTAGTGCATGCCGGCGAAATGCAATTTGTTTGCTATAAACATGCACTTCGCACTCGCTCGCATTGTGCATCGTCGCTTGCCTGTTATGTTAATGAAATATAAAATGGAATAAACAAAACTAGGAAGTAACCTTCAAGTAGAGATTCTGCCACGTCGGATCTTCGCAGACGTGTTCCTGTTTTGCTACTGCAACGCATTTGGCAGCATCTCATAGATAACGAGCGAATTGTTTTCTTTGCTTTCCGAATAATTAATTGAGGATGAACTATTAAAAGGCGGCACACGTGTTTCTTCTGCGAAAACGTTGGTGTTGATGCAAGTTGTTGTTGTTTACTAAACCGCGTGTTTTCTTGCAGGAATTATGACCCTTACGCGTACCCCGTGTGAGCTCGACAAGATGAGCCTCTTTCAAGACCTTAAGCTCAAGAGGAGAAAAGTAGATTCACGTTGCAGCAGTGACGGTAATGTGAACCTTGAAATGCGCTCTCTGCATGGTTAAAAATGTTGTGAATGTTTGGGGTTATCAGGCGAGTCGGTTGCCGACACGAGCACATCCTCTCCGGACCTAGTAAGCCCGCCATCGCCCAAGATGACGGACGCTGGGCCAAACCCGCCGAGTCCCGACTCGACGCCCCCGGGCAGAAATCTCCACCATCATCCTGCCGAATCCGAGGTCGTTTCAAGCCGGCTGCAGGAGCCGGGCGTGTTCGATGGCGGAGGTGCCGCTGCTGGCACAACGAGCGTCATCCGCCTGCTGCCTGGCTCACGTGCACAGTCGCCACCGCTGCGGCCGGCACAAGCCACATCGCCGCCGACGCTGCCCCCGCGTCCGCACAGTTCGCCTGGCCGGCCTGCAAACGCGAGCCCGGTGATTCGTCACAGTCCTCTGATCATCTCGCCGCAGGTATATCGAGCGCCGTTACAGAAATCGGGCGGATGTTACTACTACAATATTTTATATTTGAATAGATCGCCCATCAAACAAGCCCAGTTCATCAACTACCCCCGCTGCAGCACTCGCCGCCGAGGCATCTCGTACGACAGACGTCGCCACAACATCAACCGCATCATCAACTATCGCCGCAAGCGCAGCAGCAAGTCCAACACCAGCAACAGTCGCACCAACAGCATCCGTCAAGCTCACCTCGAAATGTGCAAGGAGTCATCATGTGCCAGCAGGCAACAGTGATACAGAATCAGTTGTGGATACAAAATTCGCGAATCAATGGCGTTAAGCCGGAACTTATCGGTGGGAACTTTAACAACTCCGTGCTGCTAGGCCACCAAGAACAGAAGCAGAGCATGCTTAGTCCGGGTGGAGGGAGTGGTGGTGGAGTGGTCGGTGGTGGTCGTGTTAATTCCAACCCACCTATTCGACAAACTCCAACCGTGATAATGGGCGAAGCAGGAGGAGTGCGTACTATGATTTGGTCTCAACCTACGACTTTAGCACAATCACCAATGGCCGAACCGCAACTGCACGCCACCACGTCAACATGGAGCAACAGTAGTAATTCTAATCTTTCGACGGGCACCAATCCCGAAGAAAGCGCAGCGCAGATGTTGTTAAACCTTGGACAAGAACGAAGTCGCAGCGCGGTCATTTCACGGAACGTGACGACAACAATGCGCTCACCCACATCGCACTTTACTAACGTCCCTCTGAATATGGAACGATTATGGGCTGGAGACCTTACCCAACTGCCTGCAAATCAACAAATTCAAGCTCTTAATTTATCTTCTCCGACAACACTGCCTCCTGCTCCTTCGATGATCTACGGAAATATTAAGCAGGAGATGAAGGTGCAGCAAGCAATGATGGATCCCGGCGTGGTACAAGATAATAACGAAGAAGAGGAACAGCCCATGATTTGTATGATATGCGAGGACAAAGCAACAGGTCTGCACTACGGCATTATCACCTGCGAGGGGTGCAAAGGTTTCTTTAAGAGGACCGTGCAGAATCGGCGGGTGTACACATGCGTAGCCGATGGGAATTGCGAAATCACCAAGGCCCAACGAAACAGGTGTCAATACTGTCGATTTAAGAAGTGCATTGAACAAGGCATGGTTCTTCAAGGTAAGCCAAGCAGCTCAAGTAGCACTAAATTTTTCTAATCGCTTGGACTGGTTAGTTTATTGCCCGGCTTGTGCAAATAATTGCACGCCAGGAAAAAAGGTGTCTTTGATCATGGCCAGTGTGAAAACTCCGTGGCAATTGCAGACTAAGATTAAAACAAAAACGTTCGCAATCAGCATCGAGTGGCCTTAATAGAAACTTTGTATTCGCGAATAATGAAACGACGACCTTCAACTATTGCAACAACGGTTTCGATATGCAGTTGCACGTTGTTAGACAACAAACATAACACTCTAATAATAACAAATACACTGTTGTATGCGTAAATTAAAGCTCTTGCGTTTTCAGCTGTCCGGGAAGACCGTATGCCAGGCGGACGCAACTCTGGTGCCGTCTACAACCTTTACAAGGTGAAGTACAAGAAGCACAAGAAAACGACCAACAAGCAACAGCACGCGAAGCAGATGGCGACAGAGAAGTCCCTGCTTTCGCCGCAGGTTAAAACGGAACAACCTCCGGCAGCCATACCGCCGCATCTGGTGAACGGTACCATCCTCAAGACTGCGCTAACAAACCCCAGTGAAGTGGTCCATCTGCGGCAGCGGCTAGACAGTGCCGTGAGCAGCTCGAGGGACCGCAACTTTAGCATCGAGTATACGCTCTCGATGATCCAGACGCTCATCGACTGCGATGAATTCCAGGATATTGCGACGTTGCAGAATCTTGATGAATTGCTGGACCACAAGTCCGATCTTAGTGAGAAGCTATGCCAGATTGGGGATTCTATTGTCTACAAGCTGGTGCAATGGACCAAGCGATTGCCCTTCTATCTTGAACTACCCGTCGAGGTGCACACGCGCCTGTTAACTCACAAATGGCACGAACTGCTCGTTCTAACTACCAGCGCGTATCAGGCGATACATGGCCAGCCACACAAGATGACGGACATCTGCGGTGATCCGCCGATGTTCAGTCAGGAAGTACGTGAATGCGCACATCCTTCTTAGAATCGTGTAGACTACAAGAGAAACATTTTGCTTTTTAGGTGAACACGAATTTGTGCACGCTTCAGAATTGCCTGACATCGATGATGGGTAGGCAGATTACGATGGACCAATTGCGACAGGACGTGGGTCTAATGGTGGAGAAGATCACCCATGTCACCCTAATGTTCCGTCGAATAAAGTTAACGATGGAAGAATATGTGTGCCTTAAAGTTATCACCATGCTTAATCAAGGTTCGTGCCAGATTCTCGTATAAGTTGGCAGCCCAAAATAATATTTTATTGGAACATTATATAGCTCGACCTGGTGGGGCTACAGGTGCAGCAGAATTGGAAAATATACAGGAGAGATACATGACTTGCCTGCGGGCATATACGCAACATATCTGTCCTCAACAACCGTCTAGGTTCCAGGAATTATTAGTGCGATTACCAGAAGTAAGTTAGCTCCGGCGAATGTTGTATAATATTATACATTGCTTCCAAAAATTGTCGGTATTAAATTATTTCGTTGTTCAGGTTCAATCGGCAGCTGCACTACTACTCGAAAGCAAGATGTTCTATGTTCCTTTCTTACTGAATTCGGCGATCCAGAGATAGTAGCAGTGGCGATCTCGCAAAACTGTTATCCAGGCATCAACCACAAACAACGTGGAGGAAGAAGAGGACAAGCTGCAATCCACCACATGATCAGCACTCGACGGAGTCAACGCCCGTTGACGCAAACGCAAGTACACTCACGTTTCACCCACAAACGCCAGCGATTACAAAGAAACTCTCACCATCACCGCCACCGCATTAAGTAGCGTGGACTTTGGCTCCTACCAGCATTGAACAAATGGAATATATTTGATATATTTACATCGGTTAATTGATGCGTCTTCGATTGATTAACGAACATTTGCGATCACAAAGACTACGCGAACTGAACGACTGAACGATTTTTTCGCAACTTGAACGCCCGCGCACCACTCTCTTCGTACGACGATAGAATTTATACAATTACTTATGCATAATTTACTACATAGTTTATATTGAATTTATATAACGATAGCGTTTATACTGCCAGCTCATTCACTACCAGGAGGACATCTACGTTACGTCGTGAAAATGGTGCGGTTTTTTTACGTACACGCATCGTACAACGCCATGACGAGTTTAGTTACCAGTTGATTACCTGTACAAAACAAATACTGCCCGTTCTACAGTGGCACGCTACACTCAAGCCGCCACCTGGCGAGTCACAAGCGTGAAACCCTAGCAAACAACATGCAAAACACGGAAAACCAACACTGCCCAACGATATCGCCGAGTTGCCAGGACGCAGGACTGTTTTTAAACAATTAAGGTGCAACCTGCAGAACACCGAGTCGGTACGCGAGCACGTCGCTCCTCCTAAAACTGTCGAGTTAAAACCAGACCTATAAACAAATTACACATAAATTAGTATTTGTAAGTAATTGTACATAGATGAGCGAGATGAAGAATGGCGTCAGGCTTTACTACTTTCGTTTGTATAAACCGATCTAATACGAATCATTCGCAGAGTGCCGAGTGATGGAATCACCTTCGAGGAATAGCAGCATTTTTTGCGAACGATTGCGAATGATTTTTTGCTAATTTATTGACCCGTAAATCTACGCGCATTTTTTCACGTGTGTATATGACTATAGAAAGTGAGTTTTTTAATGCCGTAGTTATATACGATTTAATTGTTATTTTAGTTTTTAATTGCCAGTGAGTTGATTGCGATTGAAGGTTTCAGGCAAATTTTGTTCTTGTTGAACATTTTATATATGTCATGCTAAACCATGTTTTCATATCAGTTGTATTAGATTTACGTTTGAATCCCGTATATTTGAGATTTTCAATTGCAATCGTTTCACCACGTGCGAGTCCAACACCGAATGAGTTACCATTTTTCTTATCGTAATTTTGTACTTGTAGCGAATAAGAACGGCGTTTATTGCGACGATAACACTAAATCAAGACATAAGCAAATTTCACAAGTTGTCACGTTCATTGATTGCGACGTTCATTATGAAAATTACGTTCGGAATCTCGTGTGTTTTACGCCATCCGACACCCAACGACACAGTCACGAAGAAAATGCCGCGTTGATTTCATTGCGAGATACATACATAGGATGATATTCAATAAGTATAAATCGTTTCCGAAACGAAAGTCTGAGTGCGTTGCCTTCAATAAAAGCGCGCGGTCGTTTACGCGCGTCTCAATTTCCAGCAGTTTTCGACGAAACTGACAAGCTTTTGAAATCCCACTGCCATTTTCATTTGAGTACCGAACGCACTGCCAGTAAATATTTCTTATCACTCTAGTCGCTGTTTGAATTTCAAACGATGCATAGTTACCAATTTACCAAATAATTCATAAGTTTTACACTGTAGTTTGCTTCGTTTGTAAAGTGACACCCAAGTTGTTGGAAATTGTTTCGGCAGTGAACGACGCGTGATATAAATACATTCTTACATTACAGATAATATACAACATAGATCAAGAAGACTAGATTATAGAAGATGAAAATATATTTAATGAGCAAATCCGGTGATGAAACAAATGACGAAAATATGCAGATAAGATGAATATAGGACTAGTGAACGAATTTGCTGAACTTATTGATTGTACTGAAATTATTCGAATCGCGACAACAAAGAAATTAATCGACTAACACAACATTTTTTCAAAAATACAACAGAGACGAATTGTAAGCGCAACGTGTACCTACTGTTTGTGTGTTGAAATGAGCGGATTTTAAGTAAACCAAGCGATGCAAATGATGTAATCAAGGGCTGCAAGGTTGGAACCTTAAAGGTTCGAGCGGTACGCACGAGCAGTTGTGACTGGCGAGGGATGAACGAAGTCAAATATTATAAATAACAGATATTGATGATTGTGAAATATATTATATAAATTATGTGTATAAAGATGAGAAAGCTACCGAAATATGAAGTATGAAGTACTAGCTTAACGACATTTTTGGTTACTGTCGAAGTGTCTCGTTTCGATTCGATTTTCCTCACCACACATACATCTAACACGACTTTACATCAAACACAACGTTGTAACTTCTTGTCTTTTAGATAATTATATTGTTACCAAGATAACCAAAATCATTCGCGCGTTACCATTGGAAGTCGTAAACTAAATTGAAACAAAGAGAAAATTAGTACAAAGGTGATTTATATTAAATTTACGTTAAATATATAAGGAAGCCACGTTTCTTGGTCAATTAACCAATTGAAATTTATGTTGGACACAACAGCGAGCGTGAAAAAGCGTCAAAAAACGTATTTGAGATTGAAACGGCAAAATAGTGGAATATGTGTACGGAAAATGTTAGGAAATGTGTATAAATCTATACTATTACGGATATGTATTTTATAAAGTTGGAAATTGTGTGAATTCTTACTTGAACGAGGACTCGAAGAACATGATGTGAAACGAAGATAAAAGAGATCTATAGGCTGTACAATTATATAAATATTTTGACTAAGTGTCCAATAATGAGCTACCTGATGTGAGTATGTATATTGTTTAAGTAAGAAGCACTATCTATATTATACTATACGTTAACTGTTATTAATTTCTACTTTATGAACCTTCTACGATGAAAAAAAAAACCACACACATTGTACACTAAACAACATTTAACACAATTAAAAACCAGTAAAATACTGCCTTAGATTTAATAAGTTTTACAACTTTCGGGTATTGTACTTATGATCACCTTCCCTTCTTGCTAATTCAGAGAATGTTGAACATAATCGATTGTACATTGACTCGAGAATTATTTATTGCTTTCTAATCACATGTTTGTGGGTTTTTTAACTGTTTACTGCCTTGTGTTGGTTACTTACTTTCGGTTTTTATCGATGGCTCGACTTTATTTTGTTTGTTCCTTGATTCATAATTGATGATGACGCCTGTCAACTTCTATTTTATCTGTTTCTATTTTATTCTCATCCTAAATGATACTATTTTTTGTACGTATGTAATGTGTATTGTACTGTATATTTCCGCATAAATCTGTCTATGTTTACGATTCATTTGTATCTATAACATTTTACATTTACGCCGAGCGCCGATATCGATATGCGCTCACGTGATTCTTTTAATTAATTATTTGTTAGGAATATATAGTATCAATATTGTACATCGGTATGTTGATAGTTAATTCTTGTTCTCTTTCGTTTCTTCGGTCGCTCTTTACTCTCATGCATAACTCATTTTGTTAATACGCAAAAATTAATCATGGTTCACAACATTACACAACATTCACAACCCAACACGTAAAAATTCGTTTGGATCATGCGATTCGATTCATATTCACACACTCGATGACTTGTTCTTTCGTTCGTTTTTTATATTGAAGCGTATTTCATTTTGAAACGGATACTTTTTTATTGAATTTGTATTATTGTGTAGACTAGGAATCGATCTATTATTATTATATACTGATTAATTATTATTATAAATATTATAAATATATTTGAGTTACCGTTATTAATTGATAAGAGAAGTTTATTAAATTCTAAGGAATTATTATATGAATAAAAATGATAATGAAATAATGAGCTTGTGTAAAAATAAATTCAAACTCGAAAATTATTTCTTTTGTATGCATTTTATGCCAATTTTTATTTGACAACGCCCCAGATTAATCTAAACTAATCTTGCATGTGAATTTTCATAAAATGTTTTAAAACCAGAGTTAATAAGTAATGAGCGTTTAAAACCACTCGCCACAATTTGCATAATATTTAACTTGTTTACTTGAACAATAAAGAATACTTCTAAAGTTAGCTTGTCAACTTCTCCGAATATGAACCAACTGAACGCATCGAGGAACTGGTCGAACAGTAGCAAGAGATCCTTAACAATGAAAAATAAATTATTTATTAAATTGTTGTTATATTTGATAAAAAAAACATTTGATAAGGAATGTTTAATAAAAAAAATGCTTATTACTTGTAACTTAGAATTAGCACAATCTATTGGCTTCCTGAATTTTTTCATCTTTATTTAGAATGGCAAGAAATATGGACGATAATACAACAATTATGCTTCAATGGATTTTCTCATCTTTACTTATTGCAGAATAACTAAAAATTTCGACAGTCTTTATTTTTTACTCAACTTAATACTTTTCAAATATAGTGCGAACTCAACGATTTTTGGTCTAATGGTTGTTTTACTGCAGTACTAACATTTAAGCTACACAATACCTATCCGCAAAGAATGTTATCAAAACCATAAAGAGAATTCCATATTAGTTAGTAATTATATTAATACCTCGTTACGCTGGCGTGAGTCTAATGATAATTGTGCCACAATAAATTTTTAATTGATTGAGATTTCTGGATTATTAGTTTCCGAATTGATAATGTTATTTTTTTTACAAAAATACAGAGACTTCCTTAGCCAGCCTAGCATAGCATCATAAAGCTTACATTGCACCTGAACGTAATCATATTGCAAATCTGCAATCTATGCAATCTATTATTCAATATGTCAACTACATATTTAAAAATTACAATATTACAGTTTTCTATTTAAAATTAAATAATTCGTACAAATTAAGAACGCAGATAAAAGCAATTTAGAAACATTTTACGAAATGACGCAAGAATCACCTAATTCATCGTCTGTCAATAGAGCCAAAAGATTTCTTTCACTTTTATTTTTATGCTTACATTTAATAGTACCGAAAAATACAAAAGTTCTAAAAATATTGTCTAATTTTAAAAACATCGTTCTACAAGCATTAGAAATGTGCAGCAAACAAAAAGAAATAATTTCTTAAATTTGTGTGATCTAATAATACAAATTAATAAATCTCATTTTGAGGTTGTCAAATCTCAACTTGAACTTGATTATTTTTATTTTAATGTTTCTTGTCTCAAGATTA
>JAODGE020023059.1:0-29095 GCA_027574965.2 Ecitophya simulans
TTACATATTAATCGACGAAGCATGTGAATATCCCATGCGTCTTAGAAGGACTAAATCTTCACAATTAATCCTCGCGAATTTGCGAAACCCGGTTAATCTTATCATATCCCAGTAAACCGCGATGGGTAGGAATTTATGGCGCTACTAATAGCAGATTAGACCTTTCCGCGGTAGAGGCGGTGGGCGCGCCGCAGTCAGGTGCCGACGGAGCTTTCTGCATTGCTGGAGGCCGACAGGGCCGACTTTATACGTGTCCACATAGTTGTTTTTGCGTATTCGTCGGGTTTTTCCACGTTCTCAATATTTCAACATGCCACCCCTATGGGCCTCGCGACCGCGGTGTTTCCTAGTGTAAATATTATTTCGCGCGCTTCTGCGGGCGTGCAATTGAATAATGGCGTTTGGCGTGGCGACGAGTTTCCATTCACTCCACCTTTTGCATGTTTTCCAACAATCCACACGTGATTAGTGAAGCGCGTGGAAATTCGGAGCTATGCACGGCTCGTTTCCATAATGGTGGCTTCCGCTTCGAATTGGGCAATAGTAGCCAACTGATATATTATCCTGGTTTTCGTTCAAGTAGAATGGAAAATCTATAGTTTCACTGTTCCCAATTCTTGCATTAACAAATACTATTCGCAAGAAAATTGTATGTGCTGTTTTAGGTTTGAAACTTTTAAATTGAGATATAGGCATCACATCACTATGAAAATCATCTTTTCATCTCTTGCTACAACATTTTTCTACCCTTCATCGAAGATGTGCATCTTAAAATCATCTATCAATATTAAGTGCGCCACTGGGAAAACGTAAAATGCGATGAAAACGACCGAAAGGAACATTGATAGTCGTGATATTGAAAAATGATATAGTTCAGAAGCGCTAGTCAACTATATCCAACATCTAAAATTTACATTTTATTTTTACGACTGAACGAGAAAAAAATTGAGATGTGAATTGTCGATGTAATCTTTTTCGCCATTATATAACATCACATTGTTATTAAAATCCGATCTTCCATTACGCAAAAGTCTTCATATTTTATTCATACGCGCGGGGATGCAGGACGCTCGTTTATAGTGAATTTTGTTGAGGCCATTTTGCTCACCTCTATCTCTGGCCGGTGGCATGTTTTTCGGAAATAAATCACGCGCATGCCTGAAATATATGAATATAAGTGCACGTGCGGTTTTCCTCTGCGTTCATTTTCGAGATGTTGACTTGAAAGTTTTCAGCAACGCAGAGGACGGATATTCTGCGGACATTCGAGAGTTGTTGGTGTTGGCGTTGCGAATGTCTACTTACGTCAGCTTGAGATTGTTGGAGGACTGACGTGAGGCTGTTATGTCGCAATGCGAGTCGACTCTTAAAGGCTAGAGGACAACTTAAACTTCAACCAGGAAGATGGCTGAAGCAAAATATAGCCGTGCGAGGTTTAAAAGGGGGAACGAAAATATCGTTTACAGGTGCTCACCGCGCATACCTTAAAATGTAATAAACATTTTACGTCCGGCGAAAATATTTAAATAATTCCGTGCAAATGAAATTCTTTAAGCAGAATAATTTTGCCTTTAAACAGCGTTTGGTATGGCGCGTTTTCAAATTGCAACCGTGTTTAAAATTTGATTATTGACATAAAGCGAACGAATTTTTATACAAGTTTAAAGCCGGAAATTTATGAGCGACAATTCCAATTGCGCTTAATACTCGTCCGACGCGGCGGCGGCGAAGGTGCGAAGATGCGGCGGGTCGGAAAGGAAAATTGCACGAATCCACCACATAAGCGGCATTACGTCGGGGTCTCAAGGTAAAAGTTTCGCTTCATCAGGCCGATTCCGGTCGTTTTCATTTTCGGCGTATCTCGCCCAAAACACTCACGATCTCGCCCGCAAGCCGTGCAAAGGTGCGCCAACGATTTCTTTCATCTCCATTGAATTATATACCCTTATTTTCTCGCCACGTTTCGCTAGTATTATATCAACGATTTCGTGGAACATAGCAGAAAGTGAAAATAACACGAAAGAAATAAAAACAACCACATTGCAAATACGTGAGAGTACGGCGAGTAAGGAACGGTTGCAATCGCAGATTGCGGCCGAGTTGACAAACTTCGGTGGCGATATTGAAATGACATTGGGCATGTTGACACATGTCACAAACGAGCAAGATGGAAATGCGCCCGCATCAGACGGGCACAGCTTGTTGGGGCAACAAATTAAGTTTTATTTGCATAACTGGCCCGGATTATGTTTGCTGCTACCCATATTGATTACTGCGTTTACATGTTACAACATGTGCAATAAGTTATGCCGAAACGCGTCGCGCTGCATCCGGCACGTTTCCGGCAACTTTTCCGCGCTTTTTACCCACTCGAACTTCTGACGGCGTGCGGCGAAACCTAATAACGCTGATTGATATACACCGGTCGGAATTATTTCGCCCGGGACGGAACCCGGGCGCGGTTGACGCTAAACATATTGCTGGCGGCGGCGGAAATTTATGCGTTCATTTCAGTTGCAAATGTTGCACACCTACACAATATTAAAACTTAATTTTTTACCACTCCCGCGCGGCGCAAACTTCGCCGCGCTGCCAGCCGGCGGCCGCCGGCGGTGATAAAGAAGTTTCTTTTGTTTCAGAGTTGGCACGTCCCGGCCGCTCGCCGCCCGCGCCGTTTCGTTTCTTCGTTGCGCTGCTCCGTTGGAGAAGCGCGTTTCGCTCGAACGCGCGGATTTGATTGTGAAAAATTAAGAGGTGGCAATTTTCGAAAGTTTCCTGCCGAGCGGTAAGACGACAGCACCCAGCGACAACCGACAAGTCGACGCCCAGAAGGACGACAACGGAACATCTTCCACCATTGCTGAAAGTGTTTTAGTCGAGTGAGAAAATACTCACTCGCGTAATTCTATTTAAGATTAATGCAACATTTGCATTGTCGACCGTGCACGATGCTGCTAAATCTCGAAGTCTGGGAGCGCATTCTCGGCGTGCGATTTTGTCGTAAAAGCAGACATGTTACGTACGCGAGGGGATTAAATGTTCCCATCTTTCAATTCTCTACCTTCACGACACTCCCGCATTCTCTACGTGCAGCGCGCGGGCATCGAAATGTTGCACGTTCGCCAGAGACCGAACGTTATTTGATTTGGATCAATATGACGTAATGAATCAGGATTTACGACCTCGTCGTGCTAATCCGTATTTTGACCGGAGACTTTTTGCAAATAAAAAGCAAATCCGGCGGTAAATGCGTTATATTTTACATTTATATTTGCAGACATAGTAGAGAGGGTTTTTCGTTGCTATGACAATTAGTCCGTTTATTACGATGGCGTGTAGGCGTCACTGAGTTGAAAACAAGAGAAATTGAATTCGCTAGAGGTTAAAATGACTGAAAGCACCTGCTCGCGTAATTTAATAAATTTTATAAAATATGAAAAGTATTTTAATGACATTAACAAAGTTTCTAATTATATTAACGCGGGAGAGTGCCAGGGACCGGAATTTCTCTTCGATGTGCTGCTAATAGAAACTGACGAACGTTTTTATTTCTATAATTTTTACATTTTTGCATTAAAATAATACGACTTTTCTTCACGTTTACATCTGCGAATGATAACGTTCCTTCCGTGAAATTTTTAGTCCAGTGGATTATACTTGACAGTGAGTGCCACGCGCGTTTGTTCATGCAATGCCCGTGTTCAATTAAAGCGTGGTTCACCCAATTGGAAATGACGCTGGTGGCGCCCTTGCCAACCGCACCGGATACATCCGCGACCCGCAGCGCATTAAATAAACAATATATTCCATGCGTCAAAATAAATTAAGCCGCGCTCTTGGCGTCAATTCGTGCAGAATTTCGGCGCGGTGTTAAAATATGTAACGCACATCATGCATCGCGACGGCGGCGCGCTGCATGCCGCGATGAATGAAACATGTAATTAATGAAAGTACATGAAATCGATTAATCACGCGGCGACGCGCCAAGAACAAATTGCCGCAATCGAGTTATCGGATGAACGGGCGCGATTGCGACGCAGGTGCGTGCGAATCGACGAAATTACGTGTTGATATTTTGTCACTGTATGAATCAAAATAATCAGCGAATCGGCGCGCTATTGACGCGCGAAACCCAGTCGATTGTAATCGATCAATCGCGCGTTAATGTGCGCATATACACGCGAAATGTGACGGCCGGCGAGCCAGTTTAGCAAAGTTGTCATCAAGGACTAAACCTAAACCAACCGAAATGTCTAAAGCTAACGGTCAGGTGATCGCGATCAGTTTTTAGTTAAGGTGATGGATACGCGCAATTCATTAATTGGGCAATCTACGTCATCGGTGGACGACAGAGTGCAACCATATGCGACGGGGTGGCGTAGCGTATGGTTTAATATTTTTCACCGATAAACTAATTTATCGCGGTCGAAGATAGCGATCGTAAATATTCGCCATTTATTGCGCGCATAAATTTGCCATTGGGGTAAGCTCTTCGACCGGAACGCGTTCACGCTGCAAAACGCACCCCTCAGTTGCGAACATGAAAAATTTGCCGTGATAAACTTGTACAATAATTGATCTCTTTATTTTTAGCAAAATTCGTTGCCTTCGAAGTTTTGCGCAACTTTGTTGGGCGTATGTAAGCATAAATAATGTTCGTTTTTTAGAATTTTTTTTGGTGCCACTGTAGCAGTTTACAATATCAGTTGCAATCTACACGAGGATTGGGGTTTTTGATAGTAGGTTATATGCGACGGGGTTTTACCTATGACAGTGTTTTTTTAATTTGTGTTCCTGAGTGTTTTATCGCCTCGCAAACGCGCCGCCGCCTCCAGGTATTTTTAATTGTGTTTATTGCATCCAGGTGCCGGGCGCGGCGTTCGTCGAAAATGCCGATTGCATTTTTGCATTTTTTTTTGCGCCCCGCGCGTTTTATTGGCGACGCTAGGTAAAAGCGCCACCATGCGGGAAAATGATCGCATAAATTTCGCGTTGCGCCCCAGTGCAGTGTGCACTCGCGACGTCGGAATGTTGTAAACTTTATATCAAATTCATAATACTTGCAAGCGGAAACGCGCGTGAATAAATTATATATTCTAAACAATTTTCATAAATTCAACCCGCTCCTTTTATAATTCCATTTAAATACCAAAGTGTAAAGTTGCAGAAGTGTATGAAGCACACCTCGGAGACAAAAGAGACCGAAAGTTATTCGAGAAAGGTCTGGTTCGGGACAGGGTGGGAAAGGTGGTAAAAGGTTGTCAAGGGTTGTTGGGATTGGTTTAAGAGATTTTCGGTACTTCTGGACTATCGTCGAAGCACTCATCAACGAATTGTCTCGCATCGCAAATAGAACGCATGCCGGGCGTCCGACCTTTTCGCCGGGGCGGCAATGGGTAGGTGCGCGCGGAGGTGGAGACTGGCGACCGCAGTCTTGGTTCTTCGCGATGCTTATCAGTATGCGGCACGTTGTAAACAGCAAGCGTGACCGAAATGTAAACGGCGCACGCGAAACCGAGCGTGAGCATAGGGTCCGCGCCTAACCTGATTACACGACGAGAAAATAGACGAAACGAAATGGGGCGTTTTTCTTCTGGCGGGCGTCTTTTATTTTTGCGCCGCCGCCGCCGCCGCCGCCACACCGCTGACAGCCGCGCGCGTTCGCAGAACGCCTGCGGCGGCACTAACAAGTTTTGCGCGTGCTTATTTAGACCAAAACAGCGCGCACTTTTAACGACCTCCTAAGCTAAACTGTCAGCAAACCAACGTAGATATTTGCTAAGCAATCAAACCTGACCCGGCGCAACTTTGGATAACCTTATTTAACATTGCATAGCGTGACTTATCTGAATCGTTCTCGTGTAAACTTATGAAGTCATTTTGACGTTCTATATCCAACATGATAATGATGATTGTCACCGTAAAAGCTCCGAGTTTTTAGTATTTTCATTTTTTTTTGCTTTTCATCGCGGTCGTGCAAATGCCAGACATTCTTTGTGGATAATCTGAAAAGTTGGTGTCTACTCGGATGAAACGCACGCCGCGCCGCGGGGCCGACAACGCAGTTACGCTGCTAATTATCCTGGCTTTTTATTAAACACCGCAAAAAGCCGGGCGTCCTGCCGTAGGCCCTGCCGAGCGCGTTACCGCACGAAACTCCAAACGCAGCACTTTTCGCTCGCGTACTAAATTACACCTCGATTCATCACCCTCCCTCGCACCACGATCGCGAACAATTTCTAATGATATTTTTAAAATCTTTTATATTCCTACGGCCGTAGGTACATGGTATCAGCGTATATCAAATTAATTTTATAACGGTTGACCCGAGTGGAAACTTACTTACCAGCGGTTTAATTTTCACCCAATTAGCAAGACGGTACAGCAACACGACGCAAACGCAGAGCAAAGCGCAAGAAAGTGGCGACGACCGTGCATTAATCCTTGTTAAAAATGACAAATTGCCCAAATTGCTTGGCCTCTTAATGTGCACATTGTTATCCGGTTATAACTCATTTCCAAACGCCAACCAGACTCTTAGTTGGACATAAAAAAAAACTATTAAGAAGAAAACGTCTACAATGTTAATATAGCCAACTACGACGTTTGAAAATAAACATATTAATCTCACTGCTTTAGCATATCAGTTCGTAATTAAGATTATAATTAAAACTATAAACGTCCGATTTATATTAATGCATCGTGATTAATTATTTTCTTGAGGTTTTTCTTTGTTAGTTATACGTGTCACTTACCATAGGCTCGAGGGTAACTGCAATGAGGCTAAACGCTCGAGATGTGGCGAGATAATAAAATTCTACATGCCGAAGGGTGGTCAAAGTAGCTCCCTGGCACGAATTTACGATTTTGCGTGACTTAATGATGACATTTGCTTCCGCCATGCTAATACGTTTGATATTTATAACTTTTCCACGTCTCGATAAAAGCCTTCATGCAGTGCGTAGATCTGTTGATAATGGGAGTGCTTTTTTAAATAAAATACTTTCAAAATTAATTAATTATTAAAGCCCACAAATATATAATAATGTGAATAAAAGTTTCCTAATTGTATATCGTCTATTTTGCAATAGGCACTCATTGCACCTCAATTTGTATCTTTTGTCTTTCCGAATTGTTTGTTTTGTGCGGCGCAATATGTGTGCATTGTGCGTGCAAACCACGCATAGGTGAAAACGAATAATAAATTGGCCAATTCAAGCATTCGATGTATTGTGCGCGCCGCGTCGGAACAATGCAAGGCAATTCGCTCGTTTGCGCCCCTAGACTCCTGCGCATCGAGGGCATAATCATAATGGCATTAATGACAGGCACACGCTGGCCGCACCGCACGCCCAATGAATTGCCATTATTATGTCAAATGCGCTTATTATCATGCCATTGAGCGGCAGGTCATTGCATCCGAATCAGATCACTATGCCTACCGGGTAGAAAATTTCATCCCTTTACTTAGTTTATTTTCTAACCAACTTATAATTGGACACTCGACAATGAACTTATAAACCTGTTAAAACAAGCAGAATTTTGCGTGGGAGAAACGCCACGTGCTGTCTGAAGTAAGTTTATTGGCGTGAAACAAAAAAAAACGGCAAAACTCAAGGTTTTTAAGTGTTTTCGGTCGTGGTTGAGAGAAAATAAACAAAATCAAAATTTCATAAATTTTGCTTTGCGTTGTTTACGTGTATTTTGTCATTAAGTCGCGTATTTAGACAAGCGCAATTTATTCGCCCAAAAGGCAAGCCAAAACTACCCATCTATCCAAAGTTGATCAGTTCAAGTAAATTTACGACTTTTGCTCTCAATTTGGAAGGACAAACACGTCAGCAAACTCCCCGAAAATTACCCAATGCCCGAGGGCGGTTCTTTATTTGCGGCCTTTCGCCAGTAACGCTTTTCAACCTGCCGGAAATAATCCAATTTCAACTAATAGTTAGCAGTTATTCCTCTGGATTCTCCCTGGCTTTAATTCATTCTCACTCTATTCTGTTGCAGTATATTTAGGCATGTTGGCCATATTCTATTTGAGAGTTTTCCTAAACCAATAATTTAGCATTGAGACAAGTGGAATTTGTAATGTCGGCCGAAATGTTTTGGCAACGGGTAACGCGAACCCGAATAAAATGAAATTCGAGCGTTATAAAGTGCCAAACAATGCCGGGATTTTACCACCGCCATACTCTCGCACTTGCACTCTCTGGCAATCAAACAAAAACAAGAAACACGAACGCGAGCTCACGATTTGAGGCGCAACGACCGAAAGCACTGAGCATGAAGTATCAGATTATCCTCAGCGCCCGATCCTAGATTCGAAATTGCTGAATGCCGGCGGTTAGATAGCGAAGCGCTAGAGGGTTGCTGATTGCGGGTGCTAGACGTGCATTAGGAATTAAAGTGAGTAAATTATCGTCCTGTCTTGTTTCCGCTATGATTTAGAACGGACCAAGTACTTGATTAATCAAAATGAATAATGAATTCGTTCTAACCCATCCCATCGCTTCGTCGTCGACCGCCAACAATAGCGGTGTGGTGAAGACTGAGGTCCGAGGCGCGCAGCGATATTAATGCGCTCTATTGATTAGTTTTAGTGTAATTAACGTTAATTGCTAATTGTAAGTTATATTGCTTTGCTGCACGACACGTGTTCGATGGATGTCGATGTTTGTACGCAAACAAAGCGGTTTAGCGCCGGGGCAATTAGAGTTCCTCATTCCCAAAACAAATAAGTCCTACTGCTGTGCTGTCTTACGTAGACAAATTTGGATGCAAGATTAATTTGCCAACAGTTTGACAAGCAATTATATATTGTGTATAGTTATCCTAATGCTAGCTTTTCTGTTAGTGGCTTGTTCGAGCTAGTTGTTTTCGAAAGTTGTGCGCGCGCTAATAACGAATGCACGCCATGGATTGACATCGCGTCCTTACGTCGGTATCCCTTAATTATCCAGCACGGACAGCATGTGTAGCAAGTTGGCGTCCGGAGGACACGCTGGATAAAGCGATGCACAATCAACGCCAAACTCGCCAGCGCGCTGTGCGTCCACGTACACGTTGTCCGTTTTCGGTTTTGGCAAATGTGACGGCGCCGGACTGAAAGGCAAACGTCTCGTTTACGACCGCTTAAGTTTTAGTCCCAAAAGAAAATAAACAGATGTTACTTACGTCAGCGCGATGTGCATTAGCTCGCCGTACAAACCGTTCGATTCGTGTTTCAAAGAATGCATCGCATTGTCGCAAATAGACCGCAGGACGCACGCCCTGCCATCATTTCCATTGCTAAAATAATAATGGACTGTCACATATGCGATAGGGGATTTAATGTAAACGCAAAGTATTCATTGGTAATTGGCAATATGCCAATACGGCGCATTCATTTTTCATGCCCACAACGAAACGTCGTGTTTGTATCCGGAGTGGTGCATCCATTGAAGGCTGCATAATGAAAACGCTTTAATTAGTTTTCCAATTCGCCACGTTTTAATACGGCATTGGCAGGCGATTGCGAATTCCCGGCGCGTGCACGCGCGAGCCTCGATCATTAACGCATTCGTGCGCCTCGGCCGAAAAACGGAATTGATTGCGCGCGTAGAAAGCGTTCGAACGTAGACGAACGCTTCGCGTTTTAGTTTCGTGTGCGACCGGCGTTTGTGGAGGTGGCGACTGTTTGTATGGGGCATGCACACGCGTGGGAACTGTCGAACGCGGAATGAATCGAACGATGCGAAACGCGGCACGGGTATCGTCGCCGGCGCAGCTCGTCCTGCTGTGCGCCTCTTCCACCCCAACGCCGCAGCTCGTGCCCCGATCGGGGAATGTCAGGAGCGTTGGTAGGTGGCATTCGGAGGAGCGCGGGTCGGAGATGAATGTTCGCGGTGAGCGACTGACGAGAGCCGCGCAGAAGTTTGCACCAAATCAGGTTTCTCATTACTCACTAACATTAACGAAATTTTCGATTCGGTGAATTCGCAGTTCACGCCAACTATTCGGGCGCGGAAAACTTCGACATTTCCGCTAAACTCTAAACAGAAGGTCGCGAATGTTGCCGATGGATGAGATCGAAATTTATTCCGCAACAAATGTTGACGTAACATTTTTACACCAAAGTTAAATGTACTTTCTTTCACTTAAATTAACTTCCGTTTTGGCTGGCATTACTTTGAGATTGAGGTTGAGGGCTTGGTCTCGTATCCAACTTGAACTTCTTTCACGCGTTTCTGAGCCCGAATGGGAAAGCGCGCATCGTAAATCAGCGTCCGGTCGATAAGTCTCTGCCCGATTCCAATGCCAACTTCTCCGTGCACCCAACAGACTAGTCATTACACGTTGCTCTAGCTGGCAGAAAACAACTAGATCAAACAACGCACATGCGTACACCAGCGATGCAAAAGCAATAATATCGAGCACACGTGACACCCTCTAACGACGACAAGCTTCTGATAACAATGGCTAACTGAAGCCAATAATTGGCGTCCTCATTTTGAATGGAGCATACAGTCACAAGACTTTGAGAGATTGCCTCAAATCTAGCGTAAACGAAGCTATGGTTATAAGTTAATAAATATACACAAGGTATTAGATACCTACTGAGCTAAATCTAATTTACCTGCTTATGGCTGCTTCAAGTCCCAAGTAAAACATAGTTCTGTCGTTGGATATGGCAGTACCGTCGGAGCGCCTCTCGCGTGATTTGGCGATAATTGGGGGAAATGGCTTTTCTAGGTCAGCGATCCTTTGTGGTAGAGCGTATTGGAACTGGAAATTGACCCCTAATGCCATTGATTGTTTGATGCCCAGTTTGGTAGGAATGCCGAGACCTACGATCAGCTGCAATGACACGTCTCACTAATTAGCAATTGGATCATCAGCGCTTCGCGATGTGCGCTTAAAACTCTATCACACACATACCTTAAAAATACCACCACCAACGGGAAATATAACATGTCTTTTTTCTCTTGCATGTGTCATATTGTGACACAGAGTTTGTTTGGCGTTTGTTATGAATAAATAAAATATTAAATGCATTATTATTTTTGTCATTTTGTATTAAGCACTTTGCGTGTTCACTAAAAACTGGCAGAAAGTAGACGCTCAATTTTATGGAGAAAATGCTATGTTGCGTTTCCATTAAACACAAAAGCGCGCAAATTATTAACTAGTATATTAAATTCGGGCGCTTTTATATTCCAAAAAACACTACGGCTATTTCACGTTCTATAACTGACGACTCAGACAGCATTGAAAATCATCGTGTGCTCGACTGATCGTTGAACTCCCATTTTCCTGTTTGTTCAGACGATTAACACTCGACGTTACAGTTGGTTCGTCTTAAGGATATTCTCGTAAGGTGAAGTAACCAGTTTAAATATTATTCATTCTAGAGTTTAGCATTGGGGCTTTCATAACCGCTGTATTACAAGTTTGTGCGTTCCAATAAAATTTAAATAACATTCGTGCGAACACGATCACGACACGAATCGCCTCACATCCGGCGCACAATGAACGCGTTTCACAAGCGAATGGAATTATCAATTAGGCGTTTAATAATTCCGTTTCGCAGACGTATTATGATTTCAATTGTATGTCACGTTTTGCGGTAGCATTGCGTCGCAAACAATTCGCATTCATCGTCATTCGGCGTGTAATACAAATTGAATTACATAAAGTGGCTGCTTCAACTAATTTATTATGAACGTAAATCGGTGATTACAAACAAAGCACTTGTCACAATTAGAATAGTATATAAATTAAACAAATATAACGATATTGGAATGGTTGAATTAGCTGCAGTAGAATTTGTATTTGACGTTGTCAACTTTTTCAAATAATTATATAGCCGTCTTAAGTACGACCTTTCTTGAAGTTCTTCTTCGGCCTTTTTATTCAACATCTTCAGAGCTATAAGTTTGATTCGCGAGATCGCTTCGTTTTTCTCACATGCCTGTCCTTCATTACTCCACGTATGGCCCCATTTGCACACGCATTTATACCCACCTACGGTGTTCAAACACGCCTCCCCACGATGCACGTCGCATTTGTGCTCCCCCAGGCATTCGTCGACGTCCACGCAAATGCCATAACCGGAATCCCACACGTGGCCTGCTTGGGGGCACGCACAGGTCACATTCCAGTGGTTTAATATCGCGGAGGTGAAGTCCAAGTTTTGCGTCCTACTTAAGGCGCATTCCCTCTGGCCAGGTGGTGATGCAGAATAGCAAGGATTGGCTTTTGGCAGGTCCCAGCATGAATTTAGATTGAAAATGTGTTTTTCGTGGCAGCAAGGATCCGGACAGAAACTGTACAGTGCACAGGCGAACGGAGTGTCGTCGTTAGCTCTCGGGTCGCGGTTCTGAGGCCCCAATTGCGCGTCTAAGCAATTTGCAAAGTTATCACAGTTTTCGGTAATGTGTCGTAAATATTCCACACTGTTCATTGCAAACCAGCACATGAAATAGGAAGCGGTACTTCTCCATTGAAATCGTTCCAAAGGTCCCTGAAAAGGTTCCGCCAAGATGTCATCGCGGCGCTTCAGCTTCCTGCATTCAGCCTCGACTATATCGACGCGTTCCCGATCAACGTCCATTCGCCAATGCTGATCTTGAATCACCACTGATGTATCGTCTCCGCGTCGCAGGTCAGCCCCTTGTGTGCGTTTCCAAAGATACCTAATACACGCAAGAAAGGACTCGTCGCAAAACTTGTGCACTTCCCAGTGCAAACTACGCAATGGAGGGCGCGGATACTCGCGGTGATAGGTGCGGGGCGCTAATGTCCCGTTCACTTCATATCTTCGATCGTACTCGTTGAACTTGTGAGCTCGTAGATACCAAGCGACGTCTTTTATGGCTTCCTGGATCCATTCTTGGCCATCGCTACCAACACCAGAAGCGTTACTACTTTTGCCACCGCCTGGCCGATCTGCATCTTCCTCAGTTTGGAAAGCACTCGTGGTAGTCGTAGTTATATTCGTCACATCCTGTTTGGTATCACGTACAATCCGTGCGTCTTGCAAGGGAAGATCATCGAGTATTTCGACTTTCTGTTCGTTCGAATCCAGCAGGAAAAGGTTGTCGTTATAGTAGTCGTTGTAAAGGTCGTTAGACGTTGCTTTCGAAAGCGTGAATAAACACACCTCGAGCAGTATCACCAGAGCAACCAGGCTGTTCATTTTGCAGGCTACAACTTTTTGTTGATCATGTTTTGTTGCGCACCCCGAAACCTTGTGGCATTAGAGTTAGTTAATTTTGTAATTGGCTGTCTGTGTCATTGTCAACGATTGTCGTTTGTATATCGGTCGCCTGGGATGTTCGGATGTTAGTACAAGTCGCCCTCGAAATTACGGTACACGCAGAGACTCCTGCCTAACAGTGGAACTTCTGAAACGTAGACCACAGAATGGAAGCTGTGTTTCAGTCTTGAAGCCTTGAAGTGTTTGCGCTTGCCACTGCAATTTAGTTCGGAACGCGCTTTTGGATATTCGAAACTGAGCTTTTGTTCGTTATGACCGCTCCTGACGCCCTCACCACCCGCCGTGGCGGCGGTAACATTTGTTGCGCCTTATCTACCAGCAGCATCTGCACTTGTACTAATCTTTGACGACGCGAACGGTTAATCGACCATCGTTGCCAATGCCCACCCTTTTCTCTTTCATGTCGTTATCGTAACGACGAAACGATTTCAAGCCAAGGGACCCAAGCTGGGGCTTTTCGAGAACACGCGTAGCATTCAAAACGGCGCTATATGTAAAACGAGACGTCACTTTCGTATCCGATTTCAACGTATTTCGATACAATTTGAAAAATACAACCACAATTGAATTGATTAAAATGTATGATTTAATGTCTAATGATCTTGTGGGGACAAAGGTATTGTTAAAGATGTTTATAGACTTAATTGATGGGCTTTCCGAATTTGAATACTAAATTTTCCAATACGTTTACTGTTCTTACGTACCTGAGTAGTGGAATAGCATAATGCTGAACTGTTGGAAAGTCGCCAGCAGTTGATTGCGGCGTTGTTGGAGAATGCACAGTAGCAGGCTCGTTCACGAGATAAAGAATTGGCCCATGTGCTAGCTTTCATTCTCGCTGGGTGCAATCGCAGTCAGCTCCAGTGCAAACCTAGGTAGCGGTCTAACTGCCACTAAAGTGTCTCATCTACAATTCCCTGTGATAAATCGTGTCGCAATAAATCCGGCCTTTTGATTCGAATCTATCGAGATCCTCAGAAGTATTCTCTAATCAAGTATTTTATGCATCAGTGATTTTTTCGTTTTAACTTTTAAACCACCAATTCCAATTCTAGCTCGTGCACTCCCTTGATGCTTCAGTCTGATCTGGTCCTGACTAGAAGCGGACGAGTCTTGGACCTAACACAACCTTGTTTCATCTTTGTCGTCGTCGTCGTAAACGCAGTCAATGTGTCAGTAGTTGTACGCGTACATGCGTTGCGTTGTACATGGAGATCGACAAACTGAAAAAGAAGGTGACTGGGAAAACCGAAGTTAATGTGTTGGGCGCGGAGCGCGTGACGCGGCGGGAATGGTTGCGACGTTTTAATGAATATCCGTACTTACGGACGGCGGCGGCGGTGGTCGCTTGGGATACACCCCGACTACCTCGTCCACCTTACACCCCACAGCAGAGGACAGGCTTACATTACAGACCTTCTTCTCACACCGCTGAGACTTTTATCGATATCCCATACACTTTGCGTCAACTTCAACTCGCATCCAGAGGGTGGCGAAAGCATCCCTACTTATAAATTAGATCGGATGCACGGAGCAGACGTGGGATGACTGCAGAAAGTCTTGTGCTCAATGCGAAGTTAATACGAAAAGTCACCAAGCCATCGAATATGATTATTCTCAGATAAATTATGTGCACACACGTCTAAGATTTGGTTCTTTTATTGTAAGTATCCGATTTCAAGTTTACAAGTTGATTTTATAATATTGAGTAGAAAGTGAATTGCACTGACATCTACTCTGTAAGACTACAACCAGTCTAGATATAGGAATTTACAGTGCAAAACACATTTCTAGTATAAGTATACCTTTTCTACAACAGAGGACTCTTGTGTAAAACTTATTATGTTATTACTAGATTGTAACAATTTTTCTAAATATTCCATAAAATGTTATTAATCTACACGTAAAACAAAGAAATAATAAATTATATTTACAAATTTTGTTTATTTAATTTTTTAATAATACCTTGACAACGCATTGTTTTATCAATTTCTAACATAACTTTACCTGTCAGCCACCATACCTTTTATATTTTCCGTATTCTCATAAGTTTTTAGAGAAATCTTACAACTGTATCTACACATATAAAATTTAAGAATGCAGTGCCCAGACTCTGAAGAATATCTGCAGACATCAAAATACTACCAAACGTGCGATTTACCAAAGCGCTTCGAGTTTCCCTCCTGGTTTCACGGATACGGAGTGCACCGGGAGCCACCGATTCATCCCTTTTACCGCACGACGTCCAGCGATTACGGACGGTGAGTAAAATTTTATGCTGCATTAACTCGACCGCTTTTATTCTTCAATCTAAAAATGCTTTGATAAACGTTTTTTTCGTCCCGCCAATAGTTGTGCATCGTACATCAACGTCGAGAAATTATGCTTGTTTTTTCTCTGCTTTTGGCGCTTTCTATTTTACGAAGAAATGAAAGACTGCCGGTTGAAAAAGGTCCATGTTGGAGATGAGCGAATGAGAGAGCGGTCATGAAGGAGGGTCATGAATATGTAATTTCATTATCCGTTTGACGTTTTTCTCGTTTCAGCAACCCACCGAATGTGCACACGACGCCGACGTGCTTCTACCCCAGAAATCAGGAATTTTCAGCGTTCATGGCTAAAACTGGAATGTATCGAAACTACTCGTTGAATACTGGATTAGATCCACAAATTATTTAATTTCCTTCCAGCGCCTGCGTACTTTCAAGAAATGTAAAATTTAAAATGTAATAAACCCGCAACTATTTTCCAGTTAATGATGATGTCACTATCACACACGTGTTTTTAATTGACGACTCTTATTTTTTCAATGAGTTGAGAAAAAATGTGATCCCAACACTTAACTGGCAAGGAATAAAGAGCCAATTAAAACTCACAACTCATTATCAGATCAAACTCATTTCGAACTCGAACTTCTCAGAAACAAACATAGCCTACACTTGAACGCAAGCGCATTGCACAAGTATTGTGTACTTTGGTTTATGACTCGAGTCAGCGCAACATATTGCAATTGTGCACACCGCACACTTATTGAATCAAGAATCCTACATTGGCATATATATAGAAATCATTTTTAATATATTCTACTACTATTTGTTATAGAGCCAGAAATAAGTTATTTTAAAAATTTGTGAAGCCAATACATGCCACTTGTTTCAACATATCTGCTGCAAATGAACGACGTTGGTTTTCGTATCTATATTTCGATGTGTTTTGTCAGCAAACTATATTTAATTGTCAAGAGCTATAAGGAACTGTGTGATCGTAACTTGCGCTGTGTTTAGAACAATAAAAACAGCTAAACACAACGCGAGCGTTAAGAGCCTATTTTAAACGCAATCATATGCAGTCGGTTGTGCGTTGCATAGTCGCTCGCTCGCTTATCAATGAAACAATTGATTATAATCTATACGTTCTCAATTAAGTTGAAAATAATCTGTTCGAACATAATAACATAGTATTGAGTGGTTGTGTAGTTAAGATAAATTCAAGTTGTGATATTTGCCAATCAAATAATAAGTATTTGTACATAGTTATATCAACTCTATCATCCTAACGCTATTATTCTAGCAACACGTTTTTATGCCGTAATTAAACGTGCAAGGTGACTTTATTAATTAAGTGAAAATGGCTGACACACATCAAGAAAAGAAACAACTTGAAAATTACGATGACGTCGTTGATTTGGACTCATTGTTGGTACATTTGGGACAATTTGGAACGTTTCAAAAAAGGAATTATGCCCTGATTGCGTTCATTGTCATTTTCTCGGCATTTCCATTCGGCTATGTTTTTACAACAAGAAAATCCGAATACAGGTGAACCATATAATTTGATTCGATACACCTATTTTAGTTTTAACAAATGTTATTTTCAGATGTTTTATTGAAGGCTGTGATGACATAGAGTTCCCCGTCTACGACGCCCCTTGGGTAGACTCAGCAATTCCAAACTCAACTATCGATCCCACTAAACATGAGCAATGTTTGCGTTACAAATTGACTGGGGACGAGTTTGAATGCCATGACAAAAACTTTGATCACAGCAACACCAAAATATGCAATAAATTCGTATTTTTAAACGGAGATGCGACAATTGAACGAGATGTAAGTTCCCATATAATTGAACACATTACTGCAGACGTTGTCTGAATGAGGTTTTTCATTGATATGGTTCAACGACTTGGAGGGCTCGTGGCGTTTCGCATGCATACTCGCGCAGCTGCCGCGTCGATAATTAGTTTAGTTAAGCTCGTTTGTTGCGCGACTAGAAGTTTCCTCGCGTCAAACTTTAAGTTGCCCGCGTCTTCAATTAAATTGATGATACGCATTGCGCATTGCAGTTCAACGTCACGTGCGAGGAGAACTTGCTGAAGCTGACGATGGTGGGAACTTTGGACAATCTAGGAGAGCTGTTTTTCCTACCGCTATGTGGTTTCATCTCCGACAGGTTGGCATGATGGCATAAGTACCCAACTATTGGAGATATTAAAATTAAGAGCTACATCTTTTGCTTTGCTTCTAGGTTTGGTAGAAGGACAATGATGATTACTGGAGTTCTCGCTAGCACTTTCTGTGGACTATTCAAATCGTTCTCTATTAGCTATGTTATGTTTCTCTTGTTTGAAGTTTTTGAAACTTTCTTGGGATGTGGAGTGTACAGCGCTTCATATATTCTGGGTATTTTTAATAACGGTAAATTTGTAATATAATAGCAAATTTTAAAAAATATTTGAAATTTTAGCTGTAGAATTGGTACCACCTGAAAGGCGTGTTCTTGCAAGCACAATAATGTCTTGCTCTTTTGCAACAGGTGAAGGGCTTCTTGGCTTGGTTGCATGGATGACAGGATCCTGGCGTACAATGCTTCAGGTTCTTTATATTCCCGGCGTATTTTTCATATTTTACTTCTGGTTAGTTAACGAATCTGTCAGATGGAATCTGTCACAAGGTAATACAAAAGCAGCAAAACGAACTCTGCTCACTGTTGCGTCCGTAAACCGTACAGAAATACCGGAGGACATAATACGAAGACTGGGAATACAAAAACCCGAAGCAAGCACGGACCGAAAACGCGAGTCTTTCTGGACCATATTTTCATCAAGGAAAATTACGGTTAGATTGCTGGTGTGTTCGTTAGTATGGATTTGCTGCGTTTTTGTTTACTACGGATTTACGCTCCATGCGGTAGCAATCTCTGGAAATTCGTACTTTAACTTTATCGCTGCCACCTTTATTGAAATTCCAGCGTATTTTGTGTCGTATTTTACACTGGACGTTCTCGGGCGAAAAAAATCCATGACTTCATCGCTTTTATTAGGTGGCGCTGCAAGTTTTGCTTTTATTTTTCTCTCCGATGGTACGTATTTCTTTTATATAAAATTGAAGTAAATGTCAACTATATTCTCTCTTAATATATATTTTTTCTTATATATTTTAGAAAGCTCTTTTTTGAGACTATTACTTTTCTTGACTGGAAAATTCAGTGCAACGTTGGCATTCACAACATTGTACATGTTCACCACAGAAATGTTTCCCACTTCGATTCGCCACCAGTTACTATCCACGTGCTCGACTTTTGGAAGAATTGGTTCAATGGTTGCTCCACAAATTCCACTTCTGGTGAAATTAGTTATACAATAGATTGAAACAACTTTTAACTATCTCTACCTATAGGCTCAAATTCTTCCATCTCTTCCAATGATTCTATTTGGAATTATGGCTACAATCGCTGGAATACTGTCATTAACATTTCCTGAGACACTAAACACACCATTACCTGATACAATCGATCAAGCTGAAAACATTCAGTTACGATCAGAATACGTTTAAATGTGAAACCTCTACTTTGCAGATTCAAGCGCTTTTGGGTGTTAAGAAAAAGTACATATAAAATTTTATTCTAACTGGGGTAGTTTCTAGGTCATTATAAATAGGTTCAAATTCAATAGAATCTATTGTATACTAACCCCTACCCTAAAATTATTCGTATACCTGCTCTTTTTTATTCTATTCGTCAAAATCTGACAGCTGCTCCGTTATTTTCCAAACAGACTTGAAACCGGTTGGGCGAAACGCTTTTAGAAGTTCAGTAGCACGCCAGTGTTTGTTCAGGTCAAAGCCAGAAATCAAGTTCAAAATTAAAAATTCGGCAAATCATTACCAGAATGTGATGGTTTTTTCCATAGTGTAAATGTTTTGTGTCATCCTTTCAAGTCAGTTTAAATTATTTTTAATTATCACCAGTGTTAATGTTAAGTCCATCGCTTCAGTGTAACGAACCGCGTGTTTTTTATTAATATCTCTCTAATTGTTGGCATCTTCCCAAGCGTCTGTGTTAATGCACCGTGGTTTTAAACAGTTTTCAGTTTGTTAACGAATGAAAACACGCGCAGACGGTGGGGCAAGCCTAATTTAATCAGTATTTATTCGGTGTCTTATCTGAATGGTCTTAAATTATAATTTTAAAAGCCTCTATAGCTAATCCGTACGACGAACGTACTTACAATTAGTGCTTTCTGCGAGGCGGAATAATCGCAATTTACCAAACAGTATTAACAAATAGATAGTAAAGATAACTTTAAAAAAGATAATGTGCTGTAGCAGAATTTAACAATAACACATAATTAAACGTGCCAATATTAAAATGGCTGTGAATACGGCAGAAATTAATGAAATTCTTTCTAAATTAAGTAGTTTTGGAAAATACCAAAAGCGGAACTTTTTGCTCATATCATTGGCGATTATATTTTCGGCTGTACAATATAGTTATGTTTTTAGTACGCGAAGCACCAAACATAGGTGAGTTTTGTGTACATTAATATTACATCAGTTTTTATGCTAGTGATTTTAAGGTGTTTTATCGAAGAATGTGACAAAGACATCCGCACGGCACTTTATAATCAATCTTGGCTACCGAATGTCATACCTAGTGATGGAATAGCATGGAGAAAATGTGAGCGTTATGGTCCAAACTTAAGTGTGAATTCAAACTTGGAACGTGACGATGCATGCAGTGTCAAAAAGTTTAACACATCTGATATTCAAAAATGTGACGAGCTTGTTGTTGACGGAAATTTCAGAACTACCATTGAACACGAGGTACTTTTTAATCATTAATCAGTCGGTTATATCTAATCACCAAACTGTTTTTAGTTTAATTTAACATGTGAATATAATCTATGGAAATTAACTGCTCTGGGATCTCTTGATGAAATTGCAGAAGTGCTATTTTCGCCATTTGTTGGATATTGCTCTGATCGTTTTGGACGAAAATGGGTGCTAATAAACTCATTAGTCCTCAGTGGAATATGTGGCGTGATAAAATCCTTTTCGTCGTCATATGCAATTTTTGCAATTATGGAATTTGTCACAGCATGCTTTACCAGTGGAATTTATGGTTCTGGTTTTATTTTGGGTAAGTGTTTTATAAATTATCTTGTAAATAACTGTTAAATAAATGTTATTATATAATAGGTGTGGAATTATTAGTTGCCGAACAAAGAGTATTTGGTAGCACAATTATTGCTATAGTGTTTCCATTTGGAGAAATACTAATTGGACTTGCAGCTTGGTTTTCACCTTCTTGGAGATTTATGCTTCAAGTGCTATATGCTCCTGGAGTTGTCTTCTTCTGCTACTTTTGGCTTTTGGACGACTCTTTATGCTTTCTTCTAGCGAACGGAAAGATAAAAAAAGCTCAACATGTTATTAAAAGAATTACATGTACAAATAATCTTAATATTCCGGAAGCTATTCAGCTAAAGTTAGAAGACACAATCAACAAGCCAGCTACGGCTTCCAAAACAAGCACAAGTGAAGACAGTAATTCTCACTTCGCCTCTCTTACTCCATCAGAGCAAATGGAAGAAGAAGACGCTGAACAACATGAGAGCTTCTTTGAATTGTGCCATTTTCCATCTTTAATATTCAGAGTTATAAATTGCTCATTTAGTTGGATTAGTTGTACATTTATGTATTACGGATTGACAATCTATTCGGTTTCATTGACTGGAAACATATATTTAAATTTCATTATTATGGCTGTTATTGAACTGCCAGGATATGTAATTTGTTACTACACGCTAGACTATTTTGGGAGAAGGTTTACGTTAGTTGCATCACTACTACTGAGCGGGCTGGCTTGTTTGGCGGTCAGTTTGATTCCAACAGGTAAAATACCATGAGCATGGTCCAAATCATGTGCTAATTTTGTAACTTTAGATATCTGGATGCTTCATATTGCACTGCCAATTATTGGAAAGTTTGCTGCAACCATGGCATTTAAAACTATCTATATATATACTGCTGAGATGTTCCCGACCACATTAAGACATACGTTTTTAGCGTTTTGTTCGATGTTTGGTCGAGCTGGATCGATTGCAGCACCGCAGCTTCCTATTTTGGTAAAAATATAAATGGCAACAAGTATTTACAAGGCGTATAAACCACATGCTTTTAGGCAACTATATCACCTTTATTACCCGCCGTAGTATTTGGAATATTGGGAATATCAGCTGGAATTCTTGCATTTTTCCTTCCTGAAACTGCAGGATGCAAGTTGCCAGATACGTTGGAAGAATCATTGGTATTCAGGATAAAGGAAAACATAAAAATTGATAAAATTAACAAATCGATTTAAATAATTAAGTAATTTTTTTAATTGTACTTTAACATAAATAATCATTAAACATATAGATATACTAATTTTCTAGATAAATATCTAGATACCTTCAGCAGGATATTTGCTTTAGTATCATTAAAATACACAAGATGGCACTCTATGTCTGAAAAATATTTTTTCACAGAATGATTGAATATTGAATATTGACTTTATTGTAGATACCTAAATATCCTACAATGGGTTACTTGTTTTAGTATTGCTAGAACTCACCAGAGAACGCTGCGTGTCATAAAAATGTTTTTGAAGTAAAATGACTGCAGCAGAGCCATTGCATTGCAAAACTTTAGCAATGAATTAATTTGAATGGTAATGCACACTCGTTCCACACAATTACCTTGCTGCGACGGCGCAATTATTCACCATTTAAGTAAGTTAAACGCGCATTTTTCCACAACTGCAACGGGCGTCCGGAAAACAAATTTAAACCTTAAATTGCCACTTAATGGCCGCTCTAAATCTCTTTGGTCTTGTCTTTTTTATCAGAGAAGATAGAAAACTTTCGAAGCAATAGTATTAACACTACGCCTCTGTTTTTTTTTCTGCACACGCGACAAATAAAATTAAATGTGGACCTGAGCTGCATCTATATTGAATCTTTTTTTTGCTGCTGAATGATTTAATTACGTTGAAATGCCAACCGAGTTGGGCAAACTTTGAACTGAAGTATTTGCGGTGCTGCTAAACAAAATTGAATTAATACGAGCGACGACACAACGGAACTCGCAGATTTTTCAGTGCGCGTCCCATTAATTTTCTCTAGAACATTGAATTCCAACCGGATTATTATCTATATCAATTATCGTTTCTACTGTTTTACACCTAAATTCAAGATTTTGCTAGAAAAAGTATTTGTTCGTTATATTCACATAAAGATGTACGTCAGAATCAGATTTTTATTATATATATGCTGAGCCGGTCAGAATATTCCGTCCATCACATGTATTCCGATAAAATTGTTGAATATTGCGTTCGTTTGCGCAATTTGACGTCGTTAAAAGAGCATTTATTTGATTGATACGGCGCCGCGTCGGGTCGAGAGACATTACTGTATACTGATATGTAAACGTCCTGCTCACTCCGACCTTGATTAATCAAATTAAGTCGACTAGTTTAGTTTACATTAAAATACATTCACACAATCAATTCAGCAATTTCATATTACACGCAATTCGCAATTTCATATCAGAAATAAATTAATGTACCTCAAACTAACAATAAGTATCAAACTACGTTTTTAACTCAATTAATTTCATATACTAATACTTATACTCTATATTGTTCATCGTTGTTCATGTTAGGCTCAAAAACATTACAAATATTATTATATTATGTGCGAATTCACTTGAACGGTGCATTGCAAACATCATTGATGTCGCACGTTTTTGATTTTAATTGCAGCGTAACAATGCACACGAGCGGTTGAAATTTGCATATTGTCGATTTTTACCACCGGTTGGAATACATTACTATCAAAATACCGTGTATACATTTGACGCATGTTGCTAGGCCAGAGCTGAATACTAATGTATGTACAACAAAGCGTGAATAGCTGAAAGTCTCTACTCTCAACTCTCAACTTAAATTAACCAAGTCAGAATACGTGCGAGAGCAAAAAGAAGCAGAACCAGCAAATGAACTCGTTCTTAAAATACATTCAGCGATGCAGTAGAAACCAGAGGGACATGCAATAACATTGTTGCAAATTGATACGAAGAAGTCCTGAACTGGATTGAGACGCAAAACTAACCTAATAACCTATAAATTAATGATAAATCATCAACACGCAATCTTCTTTTAATGTTTAGAAAATTGTTACAAATTTGGTCCACGACATGACTAACACGTAGGCAATTGCACGCATAGTGGATTTCGAGAAATAAGTTTTTTGTTACGGTTACATTCGTTTAAAATAACTCGATGGATGACTGAAACTTTTTGTAACCGGCAGTATACGCGTGGTGTATAAATGTACAAGATCCTCTCCCAGCAAGTGAAAGACCAACCAGCACGATAATAAATACGAACGCGACCCAGCTATATATAAACACCAGACGAGGGTTATCGCGATAAATGTTGTATTAACGTATTAAACATGCACATTCGTGCATAAACATAGAAATCGTCGACTCTGAGAGGAATTGAAAAGGCAGCACAGCAGGCGGCAATTGTAGCGAAGGCGGCGGAAGACTGATAGCACACGAACGCAAAATTAAAGCTCCATATATAATAACCGATTAGCGTACTTTTTTTCTGCAGGCCCTCCAGATATTTTATGGAAGTGCGTGATGTGATGAGTGCGAAAGAGCGCGTAAGATAATCGCTTAAGCGCATGAGAAAGAATCAGCATAAAAAACAAGAAGAATTTGAGCTGTAGTTGTGCGCTCGACCGGCGAGATCAGCTCGTTCGTTAATATAGCATTTGTTGCGACGCGTTGTGCTGTGCTTTCATTGTACATTGTACCTGCCTCTCATACAACACTTTCGCACACCGAAGCCAATATCTCGCTCACTCTGTCGCATTCAATACCATCATATTTAAGTTTCATAACTTTTGGAAACAAAACTATAATTGCATAATAGCACGAGATACCTGGAAAGTCATAAATACTTAATTTTAATAGTTTACGGAAAAAATTTCACGCTATTTGGTCATCCGAATACCTCGCCTTCCCCTTGATAGACTTGTTACGCCCACGGCATTCGTACTTTCAATTGGCGCGCTATATTTAGACACTTATCAGTTGCGTGCGGTTTTTTTAACTGAAAAATTATACATTTAATAACTACGCCAGACGATATGGTAATATTTAGAAAATGTTACGGTAAATCGTCGCTTTGAAGTTTAGTTCGCGTAACGTGTGCGAAACCTTTAACCCACTCAGACACATATTGCGTTTCATAATTTAAGTTTATTTTAGTTAGCCGAGCATTGTTTATATTCAATTGGCTGGAATGTTTGTAACAGCAAACACGAGCGATAGCGCAGCGGTTGCCGAACACATTGTAGATTTTACGTGCCCAAAGTCGGCATAAAAATATTGTGTCGCTTCGCGTTTCTCCGCAAACGTCGGCGATCGCGAGTCCAGTCAATTGCCGAGTGCGTTCGAGTACGCTTCGTGTTCACTCACAATCAGTGCTAATACATTCGTTTTGTAACGCTCAGCACACGTGACAATCGATTCGTTCATTCCAAACTTTGATATGCCATGATTAAAAGACGTTTCGAATTTTGACGCCGTACGAGACGCACCACACACATACGAATTCATCAATTATATTTAGTTTGGAATTCGTCAGTATTCTTCTCGATAACTGCGCGATAGCTCACCGAACTATATGTATATATAGAGATAACTTTAAAAATCGTGAGAAGTTGTTGCGAGGCGAGAATAGAGTGAACAACGATATTTTCTGTCACTGAGCGCCGCGTTGGTAATTTTTGTTTGTTAGGGTAAACGAAGACGTCACTCGCGTCTTGTTTCTATATAAATTTGCGCGATAAAACAATCTTTTTAGTCGGGCTGTGTTTTCATTAAGAAAGCCCACATATTTATAGCGACACGAGCATTATAGTTTCCTATTAATTAATCGTGTTAGCCGTGCACAAACTCGAGCAGTTTGGATCAAAAGACGCAAAGTATTACAAGGTAAAGTTGAATAAATGGATTTAGACAAAATTTTATTAGACATTGGAGGTCTCGGCAAGTACCAGCTGAAGCGATATGCGCTCCTGTGCTTGGTCCTTATATTCGCCACTTTCCCAACACTCAGCTATGTGTTCACAGCGCGAGACGTCGATTATCGGTAAGTCGTTAATGTTTAAACAAACACAAAGTTAGATATTATCATAACATGTGTCGGAATCGTTGAATTATATTTGCTGAAGCACTTCGAGCATAATCAAATAATAATATTCGTCGGCATTGAAGTTTGTTGTTTTTTGTTCGCAGATGTCACATTGATGAATGCGATCTGCCAGGCACAATACACAATTATAATGCATCCTGGGTGCAGTACGCAGTGCCATACAAAAACGGCCAACCTAGCAAATGTTACAAATACCAACGAGTGGAGAATCGATGTAACGGATGGGACTTCCGTCGAAACGTGACAGAAAAATGCAGCAGATTCGTGTATCGTAATGAGAACGACGCCACGATTGCCACAGATGTACGTGATATTATCTGCCAGTTCTCATACCAACGCGTATGTCATGAGCATTCTTGTTTTACAGTTCGACATAGTTTGCGAGGAAAATCTTTGGAAGTTAACCATTGTTGGTTCTATAAACAACATCGGGTTTCTACTCGGCCTCCCGTTATCTGGCTTTATTTCTGATAAGTATGTAAATATTCCTAGTTTTCAGTTGTTGACATGAGCATAAAGACACATGGTAACACATTTGCGAACTCAAATAGGTTTATTATGCTTAGTTGACACATTCCAAATGGAAACTAAAGCCATTATTAAATTTAAATTTATTATCAACTATCTTTTACTTTCCGAGGTAAAGATAATATATTTATGATATTATCTTTCAACGGGCAATAAATTTGCTAAACTTCAGATTTATTATATATACAGCAATTCAATATTAGCACAGTCAATATTTAATATAACACGTAATTGTGAACTAATGAATAAGTGGCTATACATTAGCATGATTAGATAAATATTTGCACTTTTCTTGCCAGCGTTAGAAATCTCCTAAATTTTTAATTTTTGCATTTTCGGCGGATGTCAAATGTTAACGCGTAGTTTGTTATGTCTAACGAAGCAATCAAATAAATTATTCGCTGAGGTTTTTTATTAAGGGATTTTGCATCCGTTGCAGATATGGTCGGAAGACGTTAATGTTGTTTACAATAACGTTTAGTACAATAATGGGCATTACAAAGTCGTTTAGTCCAAACTATTTGTTCTTTATTTCGTTTGAGTTTTTGGATATGATGTTGGGCGCTGGCTTGTACACGGCTGTGTATATTTTAGGTAAGCATTTGCGCATTTTCAGTCGGCAATCGACTAACCCAATGCGCTTGCTTGTAGGCATGGAGTTGTTGGTGCCCGAGTACAGAGTAATGGGCAGCACGATCATGTCGAGCGCATTCGCGCTCGGCGAAGCTTTGATCGGTCTGACGGCCTGGTTCGTACCCTGGAGGATATTTTTACGTATCTTATACGTACCCGGTATGCTCTTTGTATCATGCTATTGGCTTACAGATGAGTCAGTCAGATGGATGGTATCCAACGATCGCAACGAGGACGCTGCGCGTACTTTGCAAAAGATCGCCAAGGAGAACGGCCGCCGGCTGGATGACGCTGTTGCGAAACGCTTGCAGCACGAAGGGGTGGCAGGGCCGCAGCACCATCATCACGCGGAAACTTTCTGGGAGGCGTTGCGTTCGCCTACGCTGCTAATTCGGTTAGCGAACTGCTCGCTCGCGTGGGTTAGCTGTACGTTTGTGTACTACGGGCTGACCATGCACTCGGTGGGCATTTCCGGCAATGTGTATGTGAACTTTATCGCCGTCTCGCTGATAGAGATCCCGGCGTACGTTGCCGCTAACGGGCTGCTGAACAAGCTCGGAAGGAGAGCGACCCTGGCTGCCTCGTTCGCGACCAGCGGCTTAGCCTGTGTCGGATTTGTCTTCACCCCGGAATGTATAATATACTCCAATTACGTCTCCGGATACAATAACGGACATTGTGAATGATTTCAGCTGATGCCACGCTGCGGTTGATATTGTTTCTAATGGGCAAGTTCTCGGCGACCATATCGTATGCCACAATCTACTTGTACACAACGGAGATGTTTCCAACTAGTTTGAGGCATACCTTTATGTCCACTTGTTCTATGTTCGGACGAATTGGTTCTATCATTGCTCCGCAAATTCCCATACTGGTACAATCTCTTTAACATAGCACAAAAACGAAACGTTAAATATTTATTTGTTTTAGGCGCAAATTTCGAAGTCGCTTCCTTTGTTTCTGTTTGCATCAATGGCTGGCATGTCAGGATTGCTATCGCTTTTCTTCCCAGAGACTCTCAACGTCAAATTACCTGATACCATTGTAGATGCGGTTAATTTAGGAAGTTCTGATAACAAAATCAAGCATAATCAAATCAAAGCATAAAACGAAGACATGAGCTATTTTTAGGTGAAAATGTTGCAATATTTGCAATTAGAACACAGAGTTAAATTAGTTTTCCAATGATATTTACGTACTTATAACGATCTAATAGTAATTATTCATAAATTATTATTCAAATTATAATGTATGTATTTATTTCTTGTTTTTTGCAATTATTATAATTGTTTGCGTCCTCAATATTGTATTGAGAGCAAAGTATCAATAACGCTGAACAAATTATGTTCAGTAAGCACAATCGCAAGGACTTTTGCTTTGCATTTGTACAAGTAGGCGAGTCGAGAAGTATGCGCGCTATGCGTGGCGACAAAAAGAATTATGGCGTATTGTTTTGCCAGAAAAAATCGTTCAACCAGCTGAGGGTTTTTACGTCCACCAAGCACGCACTGTTAAACGAGTTTTAGCATTAGCGGCAAAAAAAAACAGATAAAAAGTCGCAAAAATCTTTTAACGTTCTATTCTTCTAACCATTACCACACCCCACACTCGGATTCAATACTCTTCGAGGTTCTTTGATTAGGAGGTTTTGCGCACTCCAGCGACAAGGCACGTCGCCAGATCTTCGTGGGGGATCCACGCGTGGCTTGTCGGCGGGAAGACAAGAAAGCGGAAAGAATGTCGAGGTCTGGTTGGTTGGTGGCCTGCGAAGGTAAATAAGCACGACGACGCGGTACGACCCGAAACGACTTCCAACGACTCGAAAAGCGTGGAAATTTATGAGGTCGTAACTATGAGCAAAACACTATAACAGATTCGCCGGCTGGTAATAAAAAACGCGCGGAAGATGAGGCGGAATAAGCACCCGCACGCAGCAGCGCACGCAACTCGTGCCCATCATTCCTGTGGTTGCGGTGTAGACGGTTTTAGGAGCTTTCCCAACACGGGTCGCGGGATCGTATAAGTCACCAATAGTTGTCACTCCAGGAATCGTACATTCCACCCACACGCACGGTTTATAAGCGAAGTTCGCAAACGTAAAAAATATAAATGACCCGGACGCGA
>JAODGE020023060.1:0-14787 GCA_027574965.2 Ecitophya simulans
CCCCCATATGACCCCCTCCTCTTGTTACAGAGTATTCCTTACTACTTCCTATTAGTCGTAATAATCGTCGTCACTCCCCTCGTCCTCGCCGAAGCTCTGGTGGTGGTAATCGTCATACACTTGCTGCACATCCTCCAGCCGCTCGGCCCACTCGTCCCTCTCGAGCCCATACGACGCGGAGTAGACGTGCTCCTTGTACAGCAGCGCCTTCTTGCTCTCCGCCACAATGCTGCCAATCATTGGCGCGGCGCTGTACGTGCTGAGTAGGTGGGCTCCTACATCCACCCCGTCTGGCATTGCCTCTTGTGCAGTCACGTTGATTCCAGGATGGCCGCCGCGGAAGACTGTTCCGAGGGGGAATGTGGCCGACACCGGGTAATTGCTCCGTGTGAGGAGCGGGAGGTACGTCGAGGTATGCAGCGGTAGCGCGTAGCGCAGCATCGCTTCAGGTGCTGAATAGACCTCTGAGGGCAGCACGCCGGCCCCTCTGAGAGACACCGCGTGCCCCAGCACCCGGCCAGCCTCGGACTGCGGGCTGTGCTTCAGGCTATGCGTGAGGGGCACGAATCCCCCAAAGGCCTCCCGCGGCCCCTCCTCCCCTACGTCGGTCCCGCCCCCGCAAGACACCAGCGGGGTGCCTTTCAGTAAATCCCACAGCTCATTTCGACGGCGGTTTTGCACGTGTAGCGGCAGCGCCCCCATAAGAGAGGCCACTCGCATGCAGGCACTTGGCCTCACCACGCGGCTGAGATCTTGCATGTAGTAGGCTGGGCCGTGGCTGGGGCCAACCGACGCTTCCCGTGGGCCTGCGGCCTCGGGATTTCCGCCGTCCCTCACCCCATAGAGCGCCGTGTCCACCACGGCCGCCAGGTACTGCGCCACCGCGGTGTCGTCCTCCAGCCAGGACCCAGCCCCGGGCGACGCCTCCGCTGTGCCCGCGTTGGCTGCAAAGAAGTCTCCCCACTGCGCTACCTCCACCGGTGTGAACACCGCCGATGCGCGTTCTGACAGCGTGGAGGTGGCCAGCAGTCGGTTCAGCCGTGCCTCGTCACGCCGCCGCTCTGCGAAGGCGATATGCTGGGCACTCTCGGGGTCGGTGAGGGCGGCAGGGAGGGGGGCGTATACGGCGAAGGTCATCACTGGTACCTTTGCTCCAGCCTCCTCCCAGAACTCCTCCAGCACATTGAAGGTGATGCCACCAAAAAGGGAGTCGCCATCGAGGAAACACTGCAGCCCCTGCAGTGCATCTGCGTCCTCCAGCTGCCGGCGCAGTGCGTCGCAGAAGGAGCTCATCGCGGGGTCTCCGCCGCCAGTCTTATAGTTATTCATCCCGTACCCAAAGCTGTGGAGCGCCGGCACCTCCCCGGCTACATCAACGGAGTGCAGTGGGCGCAGGGCAGATATACTCTCGACGTCCAGGCCAGTTGTGATGTAGCGCCACCACGGCACCGTGCGGTCGGTGGAGCAGAACAGCTTCTTTTTGAGGGATTTCATCCCCTCTGCAGAGAGGAGGGGCTGTTCAGCAGCACCGCGGTGCGCACAAACGTCCTCATCAGCGTAGTCATGATTGTCATCATCACCGCCGATCCCCGCGGTGTCCCCTCTAGTAGTGGCCCACCCATTCGCTTGATCGACGTAGCGCTGACGCTTTGAGCGTGACATGTTGTGTGGTGGACACGAGTAGTATTCCTCGCTGACGTCATCGTCCTTGCCACCGTCCTCATCACTATCGTCGTCATCGCTGGTGCTGCGGAGGCCCCGCTCCCACCACCGTTGGCTCATATACTCTGTCGCCCGCCCAAGTCGAGCGTCCGCCTCGCTGAGAACTGGCTGGCCAAAGAGGGTGCTGGACACAGCTGCATACTGCTCCTGCTGCCCTTCCTCGAGTGCCGCCATCGCATCATCAGCCTTGCGCTTCGCTTCCTCCAGCTCATACAAACTACTGGCATGCGGGGCGTCCAGGAGTAGGAGCCGCGGCACCCTCGCGACACCGTCTGTGACGTCGCCGCCGCGGATACAATTGGCGCTGCGTTCCCTGTAGAGTGTGGTGTGGTGCTGGTCATAATGAGACGTGCCATTTGCCCACTGCGCCGCCACCAAGGAGGCGTAATTGCCGAGGGCTACCGTCACCACCTCCCGCTCCTGCATTGCAGCCAACTGCTGGTGCGCGTGTGTGTATGTGCAACAGTTGGGAGGAATATCTCACTATGTGTGTGTGTGTGGGCATCACGTGATGTGAGTGGAAACGGAAGAGGAACAAAGAAGGAAGAGAGACGGTATATGGAGTGGTATGTCGATAATAATCGCTGCTGGTAGGATAGTGACGGATCATTCAGGTGCTACACCTCCCCTCCCCTCGGTATTACTGTGGATATCGCGGTTAGCTACCACTTTTCTTTTTCTATCACCCACCCACTAAGTATGCGTCTGTGGGGAGGGGGAGGGGAGGGAAGGAGGAGTTGGCACCGCGATACTTCACTGCATCACAATTTGGAGTTTTGCTACTGCTGGGTTTCAACGCTACTCGGCACACGTACACCTATAGACTGCATATGTTAGGTGCTACCCAATACGTGTGGTGGCTACGGAACGTAAGAGATAGAGAGTTAAAATAATAAAAAACACATGCGCGCTTTCATCATTGGAAGAGAACCCATACAGACGCAGTGGTAATGATAAAAAAGAAAAGCAGAGGGTGAGTGCGTGAGGGAGAGGGTTAATGTAAATGAAGTCAGGAATACACTCACGCGGACGTACGTAGATAGGGTGTTGTAAATAATAATAATGAAAGAGAGCAGTAGAACAGGGATCATGACGAGCACTGGAATTGGGGTACTGAAGGTTAAAAGACATAGAAAAATAAGCTCCTATCATGAGGTCAACCAATTAGGTGGTATCACTTCCTCTCGTCTCCACAGCTCGGCTCTCTACCCTTTTTTACGTGACGTCGGCGGTGTGTGGTAAGGGTGAGGAATCCTGCATGCGTGGCCTGCGAGTGCCATGTATGTGCACCTGGTTATATATTCCCGCAGTCCCAGTTCCCACACTCTCCAATATGTCTGTTCTTTTTTTTTATTGTTCCTCACCTTTGGAGCTTGCACACTCACACTCACATACGCAGATGCGCATTAGCAGCAGGCAGGTACGTATTAAGATTTACGCTGTGGAGCGTGATGAACCGGGGGATAGTTGTTTTATTATTAAAGAGGTATCATAATAAATAAAACAGTTGTACGGAGGGGAGGGGGGTGCATTGACGGTAAGCGTGTAAAAAGGGAATTTTGAAAATGGGCGTACTCATTACGACACAGGTAAACGCAGTATCGTACGTGTGCACATACACGATATGAAACGCACATAGCGGTGTGGAAAGATAGTCACTAGTACGCCGCAGCAAGCAGTACGAACAGCGACACATAAAGGAGGGTGAGCGGAGGGGGTGGGAGATCTCGTCAAAAAACAACAACAACAACCGAACAGTGGATTACAGAAATGAAAAAAAAGGTACTCAATAGAAAAAGAAGAGCAGTGAGGTAGAGAAACAACACAGCAACGGAAAAGCACACACATCCACACAGATGTGTGACTCAACAAACGCTTCCTTTCCCTCAAAACCACCCTCGACTCAGGGAGATGACAGTCATGCACACACTCACTCACACTCAAGTACTGTTAGGCAACACCCCCCGCCGCCTCTCTGCTTAGACTCTAATGCTTGGGCGATATGGCCAACGGCAGCATAGGCTGCGTAAGCCCAGCTGCAGAAATGGATCGCTCTGAATTAGACATCACCGTTGATGGTAGGGCCGCAGCGGCTTCTGCCTCAGGGGGTGGCATGCTCTCTTCGTGCACACCTTTATTCTCATTGAATGGTACCCACTCTGTCGATCCAGAGGAGTCGCTGGAGGATGAAAAGAAAGAGTCGCTGTCATGTCCCTTACTGTGCGTGAAAACCCTTCCCTTCCCCTGACAGGTTTCTTCCAGGTCATCCCCATCATCGTCGTCATCGCCATCATCCGCGTCATCATCATCGTCGTCGTCGTCCTCGTCGTTGTCAAAGAAATCGTCCGTGCTGTCCGATGTGCTGCTGTCAACATCGCCATCGTCCTCGATATCCCCACGCATTGCTGCGTATACGTTCAGTTTGTACAGCACCTCCGCCCGCTTGACGATGCGCTCTGCACGTATGCTCGTCACAGCGCCCTGGAGAATGTCGAAGTGTAGCAACTCCTGCGCGTTCGGCCTGTGCTCGGGGTTAATCTCGAGGCAGCCCTTCACGAACTCGTAGATGAGCGGATTACCAGAGAAGAGCGGGGAGATGTCTGGGGCCTCTGTGAGCTCACTGAGGTACTTCATGATACCCATGCCTTGGGCGTGCTCCAGGTGCGCAAAAGGAGGACGTCCGGTGGCCATCTCGAGAACAATGCACCCCACCGACCACACATCCGCCTTGTAGTCGTACCCAGACATCGTGACGGGATCGGCCATGAGCACCTCGGGTGCCATGTACTGCGGGGTGCCCGCCATGTTGTAGAGCAGCTTCCCTGGCTTCAGGTGCTTGGCGGTGCCAAAGTCCCCGATCTTTGTCCGGCCGCGCGTGCCGAGGAGGAGGTTGGCGGTCTTGAGGTCGCAGTGGACGTAGTTCTGCGAGTGCACGTACGCGAGGCCGCGGCAAATATCTGTGAGGTGCTGCACAATCTCATCAAAGGAGAGTGGGACGCCGGGGTGCTCCCGGATCCGCTTTTGTAAGGTGCCATCAGGAGCCAGCTCCATGTAGAGTCGAATTTGCGTGTCATTCACCTTCTCGCAGAAGAAATAGTGGATGATGTTCTCGTGCTGTAGGGAGGTCATGGCCAGGATCTCCTGCACCACCTCGTCCGCATAGGCACCAGGGTGGATTCGCATCTGCTTCATCGCCATCTTCCCACCGGTGAGTGTGTCCTCGACTGTGTAAACATCGCCGTAGGTACCCTTCCCAATGCACTCCCCTATCTTGTGCTGGCCTTCCACATAGTTCTTAAAGGTGCGACGAATGAGCTCAATTCGTTCCTCCTCGCTGCGCATCTCCATCACCATCCGCTCCGCCTCCTGCATGGCGATGTGAATGAGCACTCCAGAACCCAGCTTGGGCAGCTCAATCACCGCGTTCCGGTCGAGCAGCTTCTGCACTCGCCAATCGCTGAATTCGGTGCCCATAACCACCATGACCATGCGGCCCGTGGAATCACGGATGTCGTCGAAGGGGTCGCCACCCTTCAGGGCTTCGTAGTCGTCCGCGCTGATGTCGAGCTGCAGTGGATCGATGATAAGAATGTCGGCCGTTTTGGTGTCCGCCACCTTGCGCTTTAGCTCCTTATAGGAGGTCACTGGCACCACGGCGTGCTGACGCGCCCATAGAATCTGGCACACTTGCTGCATGTGCAGGCGATTGTTATCCGCGACGATGACGCTGAAGGAGCGGACACCATCCGCGCTGACAGGGTTGCCCTCCTCCACCTCCCTGGAGGCGTCTTCCTCTGAGCTGCCAGGGACAACGAGCATCGGAAACTCAACTCGGATCACATTGCCCTCGACCTCTGGACGCGTGAATCCGTACAGGATGCCACCCATCGCGGAGACCACCTTCTCCACCTGGTGCAGCGCTGCGCCACGCTGGCCCTTTACGCAGTAGAGACTGGCTGCCGGGGTCTCCTCCAGCGTCCTCCCGGCAAGCGTAGAGTCGGTGGTCCCGGCCTCGGTGGTGCCGCTGAGCATGCTGGTGTTTTCAGGGGGCTGCAGCAGCGGGATTGTGGACCCGTTGTCACGCATCTCTATGCGAATGCGCCTCAGCGACGTAGGGGTGATGTCCACCGTCGGACGCACTGTCGAGGCGATGCTCCCACCGCCCTCCCTGTCCAGCGTGCCGGTGTCGTCGAGGCTGACGCACCTCTCGCCCATGTGTCCCATGGGAGGCCTCGGGGAATGCTCATCGTTCACGTTGCTATCGGGAAACAGCGGTTTCCGCCCTTGATTGGTGGCGGTGCCACTGATTGTTGCCGAGGGCGGTGGTGAGTGGTGGTGCTGATATCGAGCCTGGCTAACTGAATCAACTGCGGTTGGCTCCGCGACGACCACTCGTAGCTCAATAGCGAGTGTTTCCCCGGTCGGGCCGCAGCAGTCCGAGGCGAGAGCGTCCTGCAGGAGCATCTGCAGGATGGAGAGCACCTTTTCCGCATCTAGAAAAACCTCCATTTTAGGGGTGATGTCGTCCGTATTGCAGTAGAACGTGGCCTGCACCCGCTGCGCCTGCATGCATGCCTGCGCTACAAAGCGCCGCATCAGCTGTGGCAGTCGCACTGGCCGCCAGGACTCGCTCACTGACTCGACATTCAGCATGGAAAAGCGACTGAACTGCTCCACCAAGGCGGTGCAGGCATCCAGGTGGCCACGCAGGCGAACCGCATCGTTTGCCGTGATGATCCATTTGTGGCTCTCCACCGTGCGCATGAGTCGCTGGAAGTGCTTCAGCTGCGGTTTCAAAGAGTCGTCGAGCCACCTGGCCACGTCCGCGGCATAGCTGCTCGCCGGTCGGTAGGTGGCCTCGCGTCCAATAAGCAGCAGAACCTCACCCGAATACTCGAACAGTGACGGTATCACGCTGAGAGCGATTCCTACAGGGTAGAGACCAGTGCTCTGTCTGAACGAGAGGATATGCTGCCGGTTCAAGCCCTCTGCCACATACCCGTTCCAGTTACCCGCGTACTGCCGCCCAACCGCGAGGTAGCCTCGCAGCCCCTCCCGCGCCTCCTCACTCATCAGCAGGGCCATAATGCTCTGCCCAACCACTTCGAATGGCGCGAAGCCGGTGGCGGACTGCGCCCTGGTGTTCCACCGAATGATCGTGCCATCGGCGATGACAGCGATCGCGATCAGCCCAGCCTGGTCAAAGCTCTGCGCGGGGAAGCGGTAGAGGTTGCGGCTGCCCGAGAAGATGTATTCGCCATGCGTGCTGACGGGCTGCCCACCCACACCAACGCTGCCGCCGCCTCCGCTAGTAGTTGCCACACCCATTCGTAAGGAGTGTCGCTGCTGCTGCGGCTGCGACACCACGTGACCTGGCGAGAGGGGAGATTGACTCGGCTGCAAGTGCGGCGATCCCTCGGAGGCGGAGCAGAATTGCGGGAGGGTTGTGGAAATGCCACCCAAAGACGTCGTCATCGGAGAGCGGTTGCCCATGAACAGACCCGATGCAGTGGAGACAAGGGTGATGCTGCCGCCAGTACCTGCAGGATCGGCGGGGCTCTGGATAGGTTGGACGCCGTTGTCGCTGTCGGGGCGGCGTCGGCTGCGGCTGACGTGAGACCCGCGCTGGCTGCGGCGGCGTGGTGCCGCGCCACCGCCGCTGCGCGCTTGTTGACGCCGTCTCGCGCCAGAGGTGCGGCGCGCCACTGTCTGACGCATCTGCTCCTTCACCTCCTCCGGAACTACTTTCCTTAGGTGTGCGAAGTTGGGGTTGGTTGTGACGAAGCGCTTCATGTCCTGGAGTGTCTGGCGCGACATGATCACCTCGAAGTTCAACCGACTGATGCGTGCGGCTTGCACAGGGGTGGACGCCACCGCAGTGAAGAGACCTTTGCATCTGAACACGAACTCCACCTCACCCACGAGTCTCCCCACTGTGTACGTCGTCATGGTGGTGTTGTCTGAGGAGGTGACGGTGGTTCTGCAGTCGTTCCCCGTCTCTGGTACCGAGGCCTCCGTGCCATCGGCTAGCTTCGGCGAAGAGACCGTGCTGATGACTGCGGTGGTGGCAATGGGAAGCTCGGCCTGCTCCGTATCCGTCAGGCTCCCTAGCAGGGATTCCCAGAGAGGTATCTCCGTATGGGAACTATTGGCGTCCGACCCAGCCACCGGGGTGACGGCGGTGAGGCTAACGCGGCCAGACATGATAAGGTACATCCACTCCACAGACTCGTGCTGCACAGTGAGACACGCTCCCTTCTTCATACGGCACACACGTAGGGAGTCGGCGAGGCGCAGCTTCCCCGAATGGGAGAGTTTCATCAGAAACGGAGACTGGTTAATGTACTGCAGGAACATAACGTGTCTGGCATCTTTGTCGTGCATGAGCATCGTCAAGTAGTCCGCTTTACTAAGTGAATATATCACTCCGTGTGCGCTCTCCACCTGAAGCGCCACAAGGCTCTTCTCGATATTGTAAGACATCTCCATCTCCCCGAAGAACTGCCCCTTGTCAACGTACCGCTTCACCTTCCCGCCACTCAGCACGCCGACACGTCCCTCCGCAACGAGCAGGAGGCAGCTGAGGATCCTCTCGCCTTCCGTCACGAGGCTGTCGCCCTGCGCCACCTCGCGTCGGCTCATCATCCGCACAAGGGTCTCCATTTGCGTCTCGTCCAGAGAGGAGAAGGGCTCGTACAGCGACATCGCCTCCCGCACTTCCTCCAGCTCCGCCGCCGGGATCGTTTTCTCATGTTCTAGGAAGGCATTCAGCGCTGAAGTGAATGCTGGGTTCACCGCTGGTCCGGCGCTGTCCGTGTTGGCTTGCAGCTCAGTGTGGCCCCTGCCGCCACCAGTGCTGCTGGTTTCAGCGTGCATGGTGTAGTCGTACGAGGACGCGGCTGGGATGGCAAGGCAGTTGCTGCTCGCCATACGTGAGACAGCGCCGCTGACACCCAGGTGGTTGCTATTCCCAGCAACGAAAGGCACCTGCAGCAGCATCCCAGCCACATCCGCGGACGACCCACCCAAGTTGAGCCGGGCTGCGGGCTCGAGAAGGAAGCTGCTGTTGCGGTCCTCCAGCCCGGAGCCTTCCGCTGCAGCGACTGCTGCGAGAGCCACGGCGCGGCGCAGGTTTGTGCGTGCGCCCGCGGGGGTGCCGCTCTCGTCAGGAATAGGTACGACACTCAGCAGCGGTGATATGCCGAGAGAGTTGTGGGAGGCCTCCAGGTAATCGCCACTACCGCCACCAACACCTTTGCCGCTCCCAGTCGCCGTTCCAAAGCTGGGCGAGTCCGCAAAGCCGCGCAGCACTTTGCTGCCGTTGCTCTCAGTTCCGCTATTGGGGAAGCTGACGCTGGACCGCTGAAATGCAGGGAGCGGGCACTGCCCTGTGAAGCTGTTGTCGGTGCATTCCCCGTCAGCGGCTGAGTGCTTGTCCAAGTCTGTGATGGAGAAGGTGGTGACCTGGCTCTGTGGTGCGCCTGGTGCCTTCCCGAATTTCCGGCGGTTCTGCTTCAGCTGGCCAAGTGTCACGCTACTGCGGGTACTCCCTCTCTTGCTGTCGCCGTCCTTTGTGGCGGCAAGGGTAAAGGCCTCGCCCGACTGCTGGCTCTGTGAGGAGGTTGCGAAGGGCCGTGGGATGGCGAGGATGGGGTGCGGTGGCTTCTTCTCGAGCGATGATTGCTGGATCGGCGCTTCGGAAGCCGGGGCGGTGTCTTCTTTGTTCTTTGGTGCGTAGTCGCCGAGCGCAGACGACGAGGTCTCTGGGATCCAACAGCTTGGCTCCGTTGATGGGCTCAAGAAGATGCTGTGCTTCGACATGGCGGCATTGCGAGTATTCGATCGCGCTTCATCTGTAGCGGCCACGGCGGCGACATCAGCGTCCTTCGGAGGCGGAGTGGCTTCTTTTTCATTCGGTGCTGACTCATCGGTGGCTGGCGGAGGTGACTCCAGTGAGGAGGTTGGGAAGGCGAGGTCGACGCCGCCGTGGCCGTGGCCGTCGCCCGGCTGCAGCGGCTCCTCCAGGCCACGCTTCTGCACGTGTGCAGTGGCATCAAGAGGAGTTGCTGCGAGGCCTCCCGCCATCCCGGAGTCCTCCATCGTCCTGGAAGTGGCGACGACACCCCTCGTGGTCGGGCTCGCCGGGCCTCGGTAGAAGGTGGCCCTCTCTGCGAGCGACCCGCTCAGTGGGATGCTCATAGTCGCGAGGGGATGAGTCTTACAGGCATCACCAAGAGTCGACTCGCCAACGAGCGTGAGGAGCACACTGGAACTGAGGGCGTCCTTCACAATCGCTGAGGCACCTTTTACGTTGATAGGGTACGTGGCGCACCCAGGAGGCGGTACCGCAGTTCCTATCGTCGATGCTGATGACGCCACGTCTCCTACTCCATCGACCACCCTACCAGCCGAATGAGCTGCTCTGTCCTCCGTATCCACGTGGAGAGAAGAACTCGACCAGCCCCGTGGCGGCAACGACTGTCGCCCACTCGCACCGCCCGCCTCCTTGCCTTCACCCGCCGTGGCCGCTGTTGCTTCCAGTGCTATGGATGTGCTGCAGCCGCAAGCGGTTAGGTGGGTGGCCGGGTCTCCCCCCATGGGGACCAGCTCTACCAGCGGCGATACAAACTTGGCCTTCTCCCGGGTTAGTTCAGTGGGGGGGATGCCGATAGCGGCGTCGCTACTGCCGGCGCTACCGTTGTGCTTCCCAAGCATCCCTTCGACAAAGACCACCACTGCTGGGAGTTTGCTCGCCGGTAGTCTCACCAGGAGGTCCGTCACGCGTTGTGTCATATCTGCATGCAGTTGTGACACCACCACTGAGCCAGGCTCACAGCTGCTGGACTCGGTGGCGTCCACCGCCGCGGCACACGCGGTGCTGCGCGAGGAAGTGGAGATCGCGTCGTCGCCCTTGTCGTTGATGTTCTCTGTGTGATGGCCATGAGCAGTGACGGCGTCCGGTGCGTCATAACAGAGCATACACGGAGTGTCCACCGCTGGCATCAACCCCACGCCACCCGTGGGGGAGACCAGGGTGCTAATGGGCTTTGAGCCGACGTTGGCGTCCTCGTCGACGCTGTCATCACAGTGGCTGGGTGTGCAGAGTGACGTGTGATCGCACAGACAAGGGAAGCTGCCTGGCGCTTTCGACAGACCACAGTGCAGGCAGGCTGGTTCCGTGCCAGACGCACTAGTGGTCATGCTGTTAGTGTTGCATTTGGTCACCTTCATCGGCTTCAGCAACGGTGAGACGAGGCGGGAGTTGCTGGCCACGTCGCGATGCCTGCACTCCCCCAGCGAACAGGCGGACTGTGTGGCGAGGGCGTGGAGCTTCACGCGTGTGCCGGTGGAGTGAGTGAGGCCCCCCAAGGAGGCGGTCAGGCTCGTGTCCCGTGACATGGAGGGCGAGCCGATGGTGGTGGGGAGTTGGCCGCTGGTGCGAGTGTGTGCGTACAAGGTGGTGGGCATAACGCCAGCGACGCGGGCGTTGGCGGTAGTCGTCGGAGCGATGCTCGCCATGATGGCGGACGGCAGGGTGGGGATGGCGCTGCGGGTGGTGGAGGGGAAGGAGAAGCCTGACGCAGCCCCGCCACCTTCAGCCTCACGAACGCGGTTGCTGCTGGACTGCATCCCAGGCCCCTTGCCACCACCCACGCTGTTTCCAACCCCCTCATCTCTGTTGATGCTGATCACGGGTGAAAACTCTACCAACCCGACACTGCCATATGTTCTGGGTTCGTTGCTCTCCTCAGGGTCCCTCGATAGAGGCGTCTGTAGCGGCACCTTCACTCCCGCGGAGAGCGCAGACGTGTCCTCGACGGTAACGGTTTGGCTACTCTCACCTGCGCTGCCAGCGGCAGTCAGAGCGGACGTCGGGGGCGAGGATGCATGAGAGGAAGAGGGGGTGAGGCGCGCAACTACTTGCTCTTCACTGATTGGGTCTGCTGAGGTTGTCGTGACGGTGCCTGCGGTTTCCGCAGGACTCTCCTGGGTATCTGTGGGAGGAGAAGCACCGGCGGTGCCGGTAGTGGGTGGGGAGAAGATACTGGAATTGGAGGGGCCGCCAGCGACATCATGGAGCTTGATTGGCTTCCAGCCTGTAGAGCGGGCCGTGCCCTTGCGTGCCTTGCGGCTGTTACGGCTTCCTTTGGATATGTTCCTTGTGCTGCGCAGAGCACTAGATCGTCCTGGATTTCGATATGTGGTCGGACTGCCCACGCCTATGTCCTGCTGCTGCTGCTGTTGTTGCGGTGAAGATGAGGGCGGTGCCGCTGCCTCGTTCGTTACTCCCTCGCTGTTTGGTAACGGTGACGCTGGTTGCCCTTCCCCTGCGGCCCGTGAGAGCTCGCTTCTCAGAGTGGTGGTGGCGACTCCGAGCTCCTGCTGCTGCTGTTGCTGAACATCTGACTGGTATGGGATTCTCAGGTGCTTTTTCCTCAAGTCCTCTATATTGACTAGCTGCTGCAGGAGCCACTGACGGGAGAACTCAACGTGGTCCTCCGGTCGCTGCTCCAGCAGTGCAAGCGAGAGCCCAGAGATGATGGTATTGACGTGGTATTTGTCAATGTAGGTTTCGTCATCCATGTCCTGCAGGCGTGGCGTGCGTGCGTGCTTGGACTTGCGCCATGTAGTGCCATCCGTGATGCCGCTTGTACTGGCGTCACCATGTGAGGTGCTCACGACCGACCCGGTCTCTGTGGATGAGATAACGCCTTGCTGGCTGTGCCGCTCCGTGGGGGAGACCAAGATCACAGTCCGGGGTTCTCTCCCCACCACACCGTTTGGAGTGGTGCCATTGTCTTGTCGAGCAACCTCAAGACTCGCCTCAGTGCCGCCCTGTGTTTCTCGCTGTGTGTGGATTGCCGAGGGTGCAGTGGCAGGGCGAGCGTCGCCGTGGGCCCCCGTGCCCCCGTTGCTGGCTCTCTCGCTCACAGTGGCGACGCCAGTGCAGTCGTCACGAGGGCCGGGGTCGAGGGGGACTGTGTGCGAGAAGAAACTGCCACCACTGCTGCTACTGGTGTCGCTGGCGCTGCCACTGCTGACCAGTGGATCGGCGCGCTTTCCCTTCATTCTGCCGTGCGTATAGTGGTCGTAGATGATACCACCTTATATATATGAATATATATGGCTTCTTGCTTTCTTTTATCTTTTTCTCTCTCTCTCCGCTTGCGGCGCGGGCCAAAATGTGCTCACTACTGATGTGCTCACCGAGTAGCCAATCACTCTGATCAAGCCTGTTTCTATATCTCTTTGTTCCCTTAGTAGGTTGTGTTCCCTTCCTGTCAGAATGCCAACACGTGAGGCTTAATATAGTGCTCTTAACTCGTAATATGTTTGGCTTTTAGACTGGAGCAGAACGAATGCTGGGGGAAAAAAGATACACACACACACACGCACACTCACTCCAGCGGACGTTTCACTTTCGAACACACACTAAATCAAGATGCAGCCCAAATAGAAAACTACTGTATGCTGACGCGTAGATAGGCAATTGAAACAACAACCACAACAAAAGAAATTCTTAAATTTATATGGGAAGCACTAGTGACAGTTGTTGACTATGATACGAGATTGGTAGAGACTATATATATATATATATATATATAGTGGTTTGGAAGACAAAAGGACGCACTTAATTGTCCAACTAATATAAATAAAGAAACTAAAGAAAAAAAAGATAAGAGTGCTAAGCTGTTTTTGTGTGTTTGTATTGTGACCGTGTGCTTTTGTAATTCACGTGCTTCGAAAAAGTATGCAGAAGGGAGCAATTCACAACGTCTGCTATCTTTTTTGTCATATTGTGGGCGTAATAAGTCAGAGCAATCAAAAAATAGGGAAAACAAAGAGCATATTTATGAACGCCATCATAGTAATAATAATGACAGCAATCGCGAGCAGATACATCAGCACTCATTTGTATGCGTACGTGCACAGACGGCATTTTAGGATGGTAGCTACGATCTATGTGTGGCCAACAGAGTCCGCAAACAACAACAACAACTGCTGAACCACTTTCATTTGTTTTCACGCTGTTTTGTTTGATTTCCTCCACTTCCTTATTTTTGTTGCCTTTTTTTTCGTTTTGGGGTGTCGGCAATAGCGTTTGTAATCATACAGTTAGCAATCTCTGTGCACGTCTGCACAGGCTTAAAGTACCCCCCCCCCTCCGCAAACGGATAGTTGAATTACAAAGGTCATGCCTTCGTCATTTTACAACCTACCACATACCATGGTGGGTCCCTATTTTTCCATATCTCACCTTTGCATCTCCTCTTTCCCTACTGCGTGCTTACTCATATATATATATATATATATATATGTACATATGCATCGCGAGCGTTATCGACTAGGAATACGGAGCTGCGCGTCGTGGAAAGGAGTACGAGATCACAATAACACAAAAACAAAGCAAAACACAGGAAAATGTAATGGAAGTAATGATACTACCGTATCGATCTCATGTGCGCTATGGTGTTTTACACATGGCGTGCAGATCTCTCATACATGTGGATAGTATCCCGAAAGACACACAAAGTGGAAAAAAGAAATGAGCACCAGAAAGCGTTGGGGGGTTTGGAGGGGTTGTGCCCAGAAAAGAAAAAAGGGGAGAGAGGGAAGTGTACAATAGACGCAAGGGAAAAAATACAACCGGTTTAGTGGTGCGGCAGTGATAGAAAGACGTACACCGATGACTCATCGGCCTTCAAATAACGAAGGAACATGTGCATGTATGAATCAGTTCACACATGCGCATGTGTGCACCATTTGATATTATTATTATGGTAAAAAAGACTCAACCGTATGTGGGTGTATGTGCACGCAGTACTTCAGCATCTGTATGTGAGGATACAACAACCAGAATAACACACCAGAGAGAGAAAAAAAAAAGCTCGTCTTTCTCGTGATGACAAAAGGAATCTGATTCAACTGCCATGAACAGTTACCAGTATTCTCATCGATTTAAGTACACAATAACAATGAGGGAAAGCACAAATGGTGATAACTTGTGAGGAGCAACGATTGTGGAGACGCGCGGGGGGGGGGGGGCGCATGCACAAAACCCTA
>JAODGE020023076.1:0-13575 GCA_027574965.2 Ecitophya simulans
GACATCAAAAAGACTTACTTGTACGGCCCTGCCAAATATTGCGTCGTTTTGATTTCAATGTTTGGCAAGAACTCAACTTGTGTCATGTGTTTCATGCTCATGTTTTAATCTGTTGTTGACCTTTAGTGAGGATATAAAGTTATTATGAAGTCTGAATAGAAATGATTTAGAGATGTTTAGTGATAACGTTTGATTCGTTGATTGCAACTTTGTTGGGCTTAAACAATATAAGAAAGTCTGCATTAACAAGAGTAAAATGGCTGCCGAAGTGTACGATTTTTTCAAAGAAATCAACGAATTTGACCCATCAGTTGCTCAAATTCGAAATACAAGTGATTGTGGTACATAACCACAGTTTTAACTGCAATATATTGCGTTATACTAATTCAAACTAATTACTAGAATGGCAGGCGTGTTTTAAACACATGCATTGAGCACTTGCTGGCAAACATCATCAAATCAAATTGATGAATTTAATTTAATTGCTATTTTACTCTAGGCCAAAAGCTGTTTTAATTTTTACTCTCCAAGAATATCAATTAACAGAACAAAACACATCTCAGTAATGAAATGTCCCTCAGTTATTTTTTGGTATGCCCGAAAACTTTGTTTATTTTGTCTCCTAAAAATTTTTGAGGAGAAGAAAATAAGAATCAGTGCAAAAAAATTTATTCTGACTAGAAATAATTTAACAAACAACTACATCAGGTGTACCACTCACAAAACTGACAAATGTCTAATCTAAATCGATATCAGATTTCATGTCATTACTCATCGAGTTATTACTGCTTTTGTTTCTGTTCTTGCTGGCAACATCCAGCATTTGATTTTGTGACTTCGATTTTATTGCCTTTTCTCTTGGTTGAGAATTCAATTTGAGTGTCACAATCCTTGAATGGCACATTTGCCATTTTCACTGTTTCAGCATTGAATTTAGCCTCTGAAATTGTGAATAATTAAATTAAGTATTAAGATACATAATTCTTGGAACACATACTAAAGACCCCAGGTTTAATTTCTCTTGCTTGAACAACTGTTGTCCTCATTTCCACTTCAACACCTTTTGCTAGTTGAACTTGCTGTAATTAGATTACCCCTTAACATGCAAATGACTAGTAATTAGACATACAAATGTACCTCAGCTATTAACTTTTCCTCGATCATGTTTTTGTTATTCTTGAAAGCTTCATTAATTTTATCCCTTGCAAAATTCAGAGCCCGCATGTCACCTTCGAAGACCTTCAATCGAGTTTTGTGCAGAGCTTTGAAACTACTTAAAACCTATAAATCGTATGAATTTAGTTCAATGCATATTAAATAACACGAGTTGGTTTACCTCTCTGCGTAAGTTTCCAGTCGCCATTATAATTTAATAATTGATGAACCTTCTAAAAACTAAAAATGAACTTGATTTTCATATAGGTTTGGTTTTGACCTATCAATGTAATGTTTCATCGGATACTGTAGGCAACCAATTGTAGTCTTTAAATAAATGCAATGTTAATATGTGTAGACTATGTTTTTAAAATATAAATGTTTTATTAAAAAATACAAACCCTACATCATAAATAGATTAATCTTAAGCTAATATTTGTTTTTATATTCACAAAGTATGATTTTATTTGTAAAGCGCCAAACGCGTCCTCTGCAGTTGTTCAAAGGTAATATTTGAATACAGCAAGGTATTTAACAAATATTAATGAGAAACTTGTTACTTTATGCTATGTTTTACCTAATTCAGACTGCAATATCATAATTACTTAAGTTTTATACGTGCCGTTTTTTCAAATTTTAAACTTTTCTAATTTTTTCAATTTTGCTTTACAAATTTTACCTTAGTTCGTCCCACATATGGCACATAAAGCATTCAGGTTAGATCGGCTTTGATTTGCTGTTTTGCGGTTAAAGTGATTAAAATATTATGCACAATTATCGTCTAATACTAGAACGTAAACGAACTTTATTTTTCTAATTAGATGTATAATAAAGTGTACATTAACAGTAGTAAAATGGACGCGAGAGTGAACGATTTTTTCAAAGAAATCAACGAAATTGTCCCGCCAATTGCCCATGTGCGGAGCACACTTGATTGTGGTAAGTAATCACACACTTTTACTGCTACATATTGTCTTGTATTAATTTGTATGAATTATCAGTTTGGCAGGAATGCTTTGATGACACATCAGGCTATCCATATTACTGGAACATGCACACCAATGCTGTAACCTGGGAAGTTCCTTCTGAATATCAAGCATGGTTGGATAAAAACAAAACTACAAGGAACAAAAATCCTGATACGAGTGCAGCGAATACTACTAAACAACCCCCAGAGCCATTGTTTCCATCTACAGGTAAAAGTACTGCTGCCCCAACAGAGAGCAAAACTATTAGTACAAGCAAAAGTTTCGAATCTGAAGAAACGTAAGTGACTTTTTTAATTTTTGCATATGTTACATAATATTTGGGGTGTTTGTTTATAGAAAAGTCAAAATAGTACCGGCATACTTAGTAGATAGTGATCACGATAGCAGAGAAGGACAGTTTTCAAGCAGAAATGGTTCAAACACTGTAAGTCCAATTTTTATTTAAAATTACATTCGCACTAATGATGAGCAGTTTTGCCTAGAACATTAATACACATATTAATGTTGTGATTTATTAAAGTTTTCAATCTGAAGTTCACTTATTTTTGTGGCTTGTGATGAATTACTGTTAGAGTTCTCCATGTTGTCAATTTTCCTTCAACGTTGTTGAGAATTCACAGTTTCTGAAGCTTTGATTACACGACTTCCGCAACTCGTGTAAAATATAGTTGACTGACGAGAGATATTTCCCCGTTAGAACTCGCCGTTTCATTCAAACAACTCCAAATCAAACTCTAGAGCGAATAGTGACACAGAGAATGCAGAAGAGCTCAAGCCAACCTTGGGATTCTCGTTGTTGGCAAATTATGGCAATTATTCTGATGAAGAAGAGGAGCAAGATGACGAAACTGACGCCGCTGATAACCACAAAGTTGAGTCAAGTAAAAACGACGAAGTGGCTGGTGGTCACAGCACATTATTTCCTATAACCAAGCCCATTGATGTCGCGCAATTTGCGCAAGACACCCGGGAGAAGGAATTGGCCGTGGAGACGGAAGAGATCGACGTGAAGGCTTTCAAGCGGAAACGCCGCATCGGTGTGCATTTAGTAAATCAACCAAAGCGAGAAGTCGCCAGCGACAATACGTCGGGGAGTGCGTCGAGTGAAAATCTCGACAACTTGAAGAAGAAGTTCGGCATGACTTTCGTTCAGGGCGATACGTTACAACCGACGCTTTCCACCACGTCCTCTGCCAATCCGAACGCGTCGTCGGAAGGAGATGAATGCAAAGCGAGAAATAACGAGACTGACAATGTTGTTGAGACGCAAACGACGCTCAAGGAGAAGTTGGCGTTTTTGAGCGAAGGCAGAGAGCCGATTAGTCCGGTGCAAATAATGTCAATTCAGTTAGAGGTAACGCACACGATAACGCGTCGTGTCGCAGTTAGTAAACGTTGCCATTTTGTGATTCATCATCCTTTGCAGATACTGTTCATTGCCTGGAAGTCGGGCAATCTCAATTCCGGCTACTTCACGTCGTGGATAAAAGATGTGAGCAATGACTTGATCGAATTAGAAGCTGACGCTACGCCGGACGGCTGGAATTTGGAATGGGATAGGTATAAACATATAATTTACTTTATTTCTAAAACGTCTCGACATTTCAACCCTTTCTGTATCATCACGCTCCCGTCGATTCAACCGCCCGAAATCTTCGCCTCGCTGCGTCTATTGTCGAGATCCTGTGTATAATTTTTAATCACACCTTGCAAACAGCGCGAGACTGTCGCTCTCTGCCGAGTTACTGAGAATTGTATCGCGTGTAGTACCGAAACGAGGTGGGAATGGCCAATGCACGCATTTTTGCTTTAAGGTAAGGAAACTTGTAACATTTTTACTTTACGATTAGTGTCTAGCTCTTGTTTTAATTTAGTTTAATACCTAACTGTCTCACCGAGACGTAAAACCATTAATATTTTCGTACCTTTGATAAATAAAGAGTTATCAGTTTAAAAACGTGTCAATAATTAATGATTGTTTAAAGTTATTGTGCTTATGCTCATTCTAAAGTATTTCTTTCAGATGCTGGCAGGTTTGTATGCGAAATCTTTTAAATGTTTTAAAAACATTTTCACACATGTTTTTATGTTCATAATAATCTGTGGCGATTGATTGTACAGAAAATAACATTGTTTTCTATGATACAGGTTCGATTCTTGTTCGAGGCGGTGTTCGCCGAGAGGGAGTACTTCGAGACGTCATATTTAACTACCTAAAGTTTCAAATTAAAAATTCATACCCTATGCTTTGTATCAATCTCTTCGATATCAATCAATGTATTCGATGATTGCACTGACTTGCAAAGTCGTTCTAATGTTTGCGATTAATGTCAAAGCACCTAGGTAAAGTATAAACTTCTTTGTATTGGTAAACCGCGCGTTAACAATACAAACGATCACCTCCGATCACGTTTCTCGCCGCGATTTATTTCTCAAATGTTCGGGTAATTATTCGTACGATTGGGACGTCACATGTTTTGATTTCCGTGCGCGTCGCGACATCAGCTTCGAACATGCTAACCGGCGGCTTTCGTTTCCCCGATGGGTGTTTTAGGAGGGAAAAGCGATATTTCTACCGCAACAAGGCGACGGACGAGTGCCAATGGGAATATCCCGACGGGAACGTGCGGCGGGAGGCGAAGGCGGCGAACGATCGCGGTGGGGACGGCGAGGAGGAGGACGACGACGCGATGGACATTTGCACGACGCCGCCGCCGACGGACGCCGCCGGCGACGGGGGTAACATCGAAGTCACCACGATATGCGCGCCGGCGACCGAGAAGGACGACGCGAATTCGAAAGTGCGCCACTCCTGTGCGGTATTGGCAACGACGATTGATTTGCGCTGTGTTCGCAGGAGCGCGAGTCGCAGGATTTGAGCTCCGTTCTGGATTCGTTTTACTCGGACATTGCGGCGATTGAGACGGCGAGCAGCGCGCAGGCCGAGACGAAAGACGTCCGAGACGAGTCCGCTCCCAAAGATGTTGCGCAAGATACGGCTGCTAAAGCGGCGACCGTCGCGCCCGCCGTTCCTGCGGGCAGCGAACCGCCGAAGAAGAAGAAGAAAGTCAAAATGTTGCACGGGATTTCGATGAAGAAGAAAGGCGTGTCGCAGTTGGTTGAGAAGTGGAAGAATGTCCAGAAGGACCTAGAGTGAATGAATTATATTTGTGGCTAGATTTTTGAACTTACCATTTATTTATGTTTGTATTTTTCTGTATAGCGACGAATAAAGCTTAAGGCTTAGACAAATTGTGTCTGCACCCTACATATTTAAAATTTTAAATAGTAGCAAAAATTAAGAATAATTATGTTTACGGTTCTATATACCTACAGCTACAAGGATGTCGAAAATTCAAAAAAGTATCGATATATATTGAATCGATATATTTTGAAACTATCGTTATCGATATATAATTAATTTGAAAAAAATATCGATATATCGCGCTCACTTTTATAACGTTTCGATAGTCGAGATTTAATATCGATATATCGAAAAATAAATTATCGCCCCAAAAATATCGTAAAAACAAAAATAAATTATCGACATATCGATATATTTTCGACATCCTTATTAACAACATTATCATTGAATATGCCAAACTAAAATCCGGTAAATTGCATTAATGTTTCGTATAATCAACCAGTGATTAAGCAGATCATATACTGAAAGAATGATTTAGTACTAAGTAAGGTATTTAAGTAAGAGATCGCAAATATTGTGGTTCCGGTACATAATCATCAAAAATCATACACTTGGTACATCCTCATTCCATGGACAAGAACTGTATAAAGTATTACGAATTTGAACACCCTTGAATACCGACTGAAATATGTATAATTGTAGAGAAATTGATGAAAAGATTTCTTCAGGTTGATTACTACGTCACCGATTAAACTGCGCACACACGCTGTCCAACAACTTTTAACGAACCCAGAGACTATTTATATAATGTCACCACTTTTAGCCAACTTCTAAAATTAGTAAATGTAGTCACAATATATCATACTGCTCCAAATAAATGATTGATATGAAATCAAATACTGACATTAGTACTAATTGTAAGTTATTGATAAGATATTGATGAATTTACATAAAACTAACTCTTTCTCTACGGTTTCTTGACAATTTCAATTGAAGGTGGGCAGAGCAATAGTTATTAATTATTAATTTTAAATTAGTTTTAAATAAAGGGACAACTTTTCGATGCTATAATAAGTGGACCAAAAAACGATGTTCTTTTAATACAAACAGTAACATCCGATAGCTTATTACAATGTAAACAATAAAAACAAAATACAGCAAAGCCGTCTAAAAGATAATAAAAATAAACTTTTACATATGCAGCAATTTAGCGTAAGTCCAGGGTCATAAAAAATACTACCGGATTGATAGGGATATATTATTACAAGCATTGAACGTGTTCATGCAGATATATACGTTCTACCTACTAAATACTTGCTAGTATACTAAAATATGTATTACCAAAGATATAATTTGTTAAAACTACGTATTATTTAATATTGGACACCGTAAAGAAAACTTTTCATTTTTTTTATTTTTTCGCGTTGATTCAAATCAAGGTCAATTTTACTGGTCAATATTGATATGTAACCAAATAGAATAATATTTTCTACCATTATACTTGTTATGTCATTGTATCCATGGCAAACGACGCCGAAAGCAGGCCCCAACGCAAACGCGATGTACCGGGTGGAGAATGACACGAATATAAATGAATACAACCGAATCTCTCTAGGAATACGAAACGTCGCAATTATAGATTCGGCTATAATCCCTGAACGATTTACTTCTGCGTAATAAAACTTACTGGAAATTGCAACCTGTCGTGCCATTCGTTGATTTTTTGTTCTGCTTGTCACGAATTATCGCGATTTAATACCGATTGGAGCGCATAAGAACTCCCAGCCAAGACAAGCTATGCCTTGGCAGTCTTCCAAACATTCTCGAAGTCAACGCAACTGTCCATTCCTCTTAAAACTCCGAGCATTGATTTGCAAATTGCGATTCTCGTTAATCGCTACTATAAACTAATATTAGTTTAGCAATCGAACGAGATGCTGTTAGGCCAAAGTTCTCCGTCGCAAAACGAGCTGTTCGCAACAATTAAGCACGGTCCGAGAGTGAACGACGACTTGACATGGCGGAAGGAACGCGAAGCGGCGCGGCTCGAGAAAATTCAGGAACAAAAGCAGGTGAAAAGTGAAAATACCCGCGACGTTATATCGGAAATTAATAAGTTTCTCTTTTGACTTGGCGTCGCCCGCGATGTTCGCGCTCCACAAAGCCGCCGAGGCAATGAAATGCGTTTTTCGCGGCTGTCCGATGATTTAATTAACGGCGCTTTTGATTGCAGACGAGAGAGATGCTGGAGAGGCACTGGCCCTGGGGCGGTCAGGCCGACAACAAACCGCGCGGATTGCGCAACCTGCGCCTGGAAGGCCTGTTCCCGCATCGAGATTACGAAAAAGTATATCGTTTTCTCTCCGAGCGGCGGCTTCAAACGTTAATTCGCAGGCGAAGCGATCGGTTTTAGGCATGGGTCGGCCCGGAGGCGGCGCGCCGAACACGAACGAACACGGCAATCGCATTTGTCGCACAAAAGAAGATCCGCTCCTCAGATTTCAATGGGGCAAGGATCTCCGGCGATGCGTCGACAACACGCTCCGATATCGGATGAATAAGGACGAGCAGGCTCGCTACAAACGCGAATTGGGTAAACGTTCGATTTTCTTTTCTCTGTTTTTTTTTCTTTCGCGGTCTGGGCGAGGTGACTATTCTTCACGCCGTTTATTACCTGCGAAAATGATCAACAATCGAGCGGTGATGAATCGAGAGAAAGCCAATGTCAAAGACACCTGAGCCTCGTCGACGACGCGTGGCAGCGCGAAACGTGGAAGCGAAATCTTCCGCCTTCGCGCGTAATTCGACGCACAAAACCAACACGTGTTAATTTGCATGCGCCGAATGTAAATATGCGCTTTTTCGTAGTCGTTGTGGGTTATTCAACGTTTACGAATTCGCAAGTTCGGCGCCGCGCAATTTGTATGCAAATGCGTCGAGGACGAAGTTCGCACCTGGTCGAAAAGAAATTTATATTTCAACTTTCTATCGTGCGCTTTGTAATTGTTCGCACTGTTCCAGACAAGCTCGTCGCCGCAAAGCTCGGGCCGAATGAGGAGCAACGCTTCGGCGATCTGGTCAAACATCATCGATCGGTTAGTATGATTGTTTTATTATTTCGGTAGCGGTGAGAACCTAACCCTAGATCTGGTAGCAATAGATGGAAAATTAACATGTAAAAATTTACAAGCGCTTATAAAGCTCTTACGCAGTTAAGTCATCGTGCAATACGTCTAATCGGGTTTCGATTGCCATTAAGCACAATTCGAAATTATTTGGGCGTGTCGGTCAGAAAAGACTTTAAAATAAACAACGCATATCCATTTAAAATACATGGGAAATTGGCTAAAATGGTTGTAACTTGTGTGCGGACAATTCGTCGCTCAGATAAACACTGGACATATGTAATTTTGTATTACCTTTTGATTGAGCCTAAGCACGATTCAAAATTTTTTGGGCGTGTCGGTCAAAATTAACATCAAAGTAAAAAATAGTGCCCATTTAAAATACTTGGAAAAATGTTCATACAAACGAAATTGTTTACCACTTTTTATATAGACAATTCGTCGCCGCCGTAAAAACATATTCAAAATCTATATTTTATTGGGTTTCCAATGTTGGTGAGCTTAATGTGATTTTTTTTTGGACCTGTTAATCAAAAATGACATTAAATTATCGACTACGTGCTCATTTAAAATACAGGTGACGTCTATTTTAAACCTCACAAATCGTTGATAATTTTGTTTTGCAAAAAAAATCGGTTTTTCCATTGGTGCTAAACACTTAAAAACAATTTTGGGCGTGTCGGTCAAAATTAACTTTATATAAAAATTAACATTATAGTACATTCTGTAACTTTGTTAGTTATTATCCGATTATCATCATTTTTTTGTTTTTATCCGCAATTCCAACCGAATCGCCATGTACACTAAAATCTATTGATTTTCCAATTTTAATTCACAGGCAGTAACCGTAACGAATACAAAGACTTCGCAACTAGATCCTGGCGACACAACATTCGGCGAATAAAAGTTTTGTAATTTGTAATTGTGTTATATTTTAGGTAGTGGTCACGCACTGTTTTCGAAAAGTAGAACTTTTGTAAACATATTATAGCAATATGACATCTTGGCTTTTGAAGCGTTCTGATGCTTCATATAACCAATTCTTTGACATTTGCTTGCATGTCTGATCAATGCAATTTCACTTCATATTCCATTCCCGCCACGATAATAACCACGCTAACTGTGCAAACTGCACGGAAGAAAACAAATATCGAACGCAGCCGACGAACATGAAAGAGTCGCCTAACAAGAACGACGCGAGTTCCGGTGTTTGAACATCAGGAAAACGAGAAAACGCGCAACATTCTCAGTCCTCGCCAGGACTGAAATCGCAAACGCAGAAATTAAATTCTTGTATAAGTATCAAATCCGATAAGGATCCCACTCAAACCTGTTCCGACCAGGCTCTGGGATGCGCATCTTTCCGACTGCGGGCTGTAGACGCCTGGAACAGATTTGAATGTCAGTAACTCTATAAAATAGGGGGTAAACACAAATGCCGCTTACGTCTCTCTCTCCGTCAGCGTCCTTTTCCATTATTTTCCGCGCCCGGTTTGTGCGATACTTATACTTGAACTGCAGTCTCTTAGATGATGAGGATGACACGTGCGAAATGAGGAGCAGAAACAAGAAGAGACGGAGGAGAAGTTTGGGGCTAAATCAAGCGTCATCGTTTGAAAGGACGAGGGAACTGGCGCACACAATTTAAAGCCTTTTCTCTGGTGTCGGCTGGTGCTCTTGTCGCTTGTCGGTGAATGCAAAATTTGAGCCGAAGGGGAAGAGAAATTGCAATTCGGCGAAATTCGAAAAGTGCAGTTCGCAATCAGGTGCGAGTCTAGAGGGTCGCGCACCCCCCTGACTTCAATTAATTTAATTCCGCAATTTAACTTTTAAGTTTCACGTCACACGTAGCGTTTATCATTGACGCCGACGCTTCTTTTCATAATTTCCTTGTTTTAATTGTGATTTTAGCATTTTAACTCGTCGCCGTTTTTATTATTTCTTATTATCTGACTTCTTCTTTGGCCGCCGTCTTCGACTCCACCACCGAACCGTTGATTTAATTAAATTTATAAAAGTCTGGCCTCACTGATAAAATAAATATTTTTTGAAGCGACTTAAACGCTGGCCCGATTTTGCCTTTCAACTGATTGATGTGTGTCGAAAGCGTCATTTTTTACAAAACCGTTGGCGCCTGAAAAAAGATGTACACTTGCGAAAAGTGAGCGGCATCTTGAAAAAATCGCTCTGAAAAGGACTCGAGCTTTCCCGGCGGCGTCGGAAAGCCATTTGGAAGATTATTTCTCTATTGACAAATTATTATTGAGCTTTCAAAGTCGAAACACGTCTGTGATGTCGTTTGCACACCGACTGTTGCGCAAACTTGTTCAAAAGAATTCAAATCATCAGCGTCTTTGAAAGCGCTTGCGACAACAGTTTCCACATTTTTTTCGTCATTGTTTGTTACTGTTATCGTAGTTATTTAAATTGCATTTTCTCGAGGTGTATTTGTCGGCACGAATTGCCAAGTTTCGACTCGACTGTGGCTGTCAGATAGAGATTGATTACGTTTATCGTTAACTCGAGGATTTGTACGACCCGCAGCACATTGGCACCCATTCACTCATACGAAATCTTCCGCACACCATACGCACGCACACGCCGAAGAATATGGGAAACACTTTAGAACGTTAGAACCGTTCGAATCGTTTTCTTCTTCGGCGCGCAGAGGTGAAACACGCGGGAGACGCCGAAGGCGAAACGGTCGCGGGTTCGCACACAAATTCCGCTTCAGCTAAGAATCCAATCCATCAACAAAAAAACCTTCGTTCCAACCTACACGGAAATTGCGTTAAAAAGTTAAAAGTCTCGTTGGGGAGGCAAAGGAGAGAAATCTCGTGGCGCTGACTTTCGCAATTTGCAAATTCAATTGCGACCGACAATAAGTTTCACGATATTTAATTAATTGCCAATTCGCAAAACGAGAAACGTGGGCGCGCAAGTTCGCCGAGTTTGCGACAAAAAAAAGTTACGGCGGAACAAAGCGAGAATCTCGGAGAGTGCGAAAAGCTTAACGCGCAATTAATCAGCGTTAGAGGCGTCGGCGGCGTCGTCGAAGTTTTATTGAACGACGGCAGGTAAATTTTAATTGCCGTCCGGGCAAACGGAAAAATCCCGACGTGGACAAATGAAAACACGCGGCGGCGCACGTCGATCGTTTGGAATCGTCGAGGGGGCGGCGAAGCTGGACGATCAGCCGCGATGCGCGCGTTGGACGCGCCGGCGACGATTCCGATGCGGCTCGATAAACGGGCGATAAACAATGCGAACGATCGATGCGCGTCTGGCGTCGAGTGAAAAACGCGCGGCGGCGGTTTTCCGCCGTCGGGCGGACTCGACACGTCCGGCGACGGGGATTTACATCCGCGATTTTCGAGTAAACATCGCGAATTGCAAATAAAAAACAAATGCGATCGTGGATATTGCGGCCTGCGCCGACCGCGCGCTGTTCGCATAAAATATTGCGCAAGCGAAATGCGCATTCAATTTATTTTTGGCGCCAATCAAAGCAATTAATGCTTTCTGGATCGTTCTCAAATGTGTTGCTGAATATTTCGGCGTTGATGTACTTTATCCCACCTCGGACTACCTACATTCTGTATATTGCATTATCACGGGCACTGTGAAGTACTTCAAATTGTTTTTGCTCAGTCTCCGCCATCTTCTTGTTCGCCTTTCGTCGCCATCAACATTTTGCTTCTAGTGAAAAATAGTTTCGCTTAAAGTAATCTACATACAATGAGGTTATGTTCCCCGAGTTACCCACAGCAAGCCGAATTATTATTATGGGAAAATCGCAGACACTGTAAAATGTATCCACTTATAAAGTGGAAAAGGTTCCACATTTGCAAGAAGCCCTAGTCGAAACACCGAACTGCAAACGCGGAACAACCACCAGGATGATGATTTTATAAATTTTTGTTGTTGTCTACAACGCGGAGTTTTCCGGTTCTTGCCGACCGGTGAGTGCTCGCTGTGTAATGCAATTTCCGGAAGCAGCATTACTTCCAGAGGTAACTTGGTCACTTTATTAGCCGCAGCCGGGAGCACCGACAAGAGCGCCGCTGAAGGTAGTTAATAATATTTTCTCATTCTGCGCGCCCGCCGGCTGCACAGCAAACAATAACAAAAACCGCCTTTGTTTCTATTCTAACGAAAACACGCAAAAGGCGAATGAAAAATTAAAAGGCAAACATTAATGCGAGTAAAAACTATCGCTTGTAGCGTGCGCGTTTTTGGAACGCGACGATGGTAATTAGTTTAAAACTAGCTGTATGACGGTTGTGCTTTCCGGTTTAGCGATGCATCGCGCCGAAAAGCCTAAAACTCCCCGAAGCACTATTTTCCAGCGTAATTTTGTTACTCGCCGACCGCCGAGAAGTCCAGGCGCTTAGCGTAACGTTGCTTGGACGTAGGCATTCTTGTTTTGCGCTTCGGAAAGCTCGTTTTCCTATGTCGGGTTTTTAGCTGTTTTTAGCTGTTAGGCCCCCAAGCGCCATTCGCTTGTCTCGAGTCGGTGAGCAAACGCAGCAACATAAAAACCACGAAAACCGTTCCTATCGAAAAGAATAATTTTTACACCGAATTCTATAACAAGGTAGACTTGAACGTCTCAAGGGCTTTGTCTGTGCGTCAAAGCACGTGGTTTTATTGCGTTGAATTTTAACTGGTTGGCGCGTAAAAAACAATTAAGCAAAGTTTCCACAGTCGCGCGCCCATTTGTTTTCTTTGGTTGGCTGCCCAATAAAAAGCGCCTTCCTTCACGGGTTGGATGCGCCCGCCGCGTCGCCGTCGACTTTGCTCGGCGCTGATCGAGTTACATTAACATGAAGGAAGCCTTGTTGCGTTTTTGCCTCTCCCTCGTTTTTTCCCCGCCGGCCGGCAACGAGGTGGGCGCAAGTGCCACGTTTCTTGTTTGCCGAACGCCCGAGCAGCGCTCCGCGATAATAAAATAACGACGCGGCCGAAACGCCGGAGTGTCCGAAGGTGGAAAAGGTGCGAATGGGGGCCATCGGCTACGCGTTTCGAATTTACGCGCAATAAAATTAACGCCCCCTAAGTGGGTGCGCGCCGAAGCAAATTAAGTCAAGTCCGTTAAGGCGAGTTGAATTGATTCGGTCAGTGCGGGATTGTTAAACCAAACCGAATGGCCGAAGTGCTC